>PVHY01026983.1:0-16720 GCA_004024945.1 Uropsilus gracilis
TCTCAAAAAAAAAAATTAACAACTAACTGCCAGCAGAACTTAAGCATAGAACAAGAGAGGGGGAGGGGGTATAATTGGAGGAGGGATGAGCAAAAGAGATTCAGATATGGTTCATGGGGAATGGGGTGGTGGGATGACCTTGGGGTAGACAATGATATAGAAAAAAAAGGAAGAAGAAAAAGTATTTATATGTATAAAAAATTAGCACAAAAAAGGACAAATAAAAATAAGAAAACAAAACTATGATGAGTTACAAAAGTGGACTTTAAGTGATGAACTTTATGCAGTTTATATTTTACACCTGAAACATATTTTAGTGTTACTTCAAAAAAAAAAGTAAAATTCAAAAACATCAAAAAAATCCACCCTAGAATCTCAGATTCTAACCATTTCTCAGCAGCCTCCCTTTTGGCACTTGGATGTTTATTTATATGGAGGCATCCAGCAGAGATGGGGGGTTTTGGAGGTGGGTTAGAGACCTTTCTGATTGACGTTCCCCAGCTCTCCACCAGCTTTATATCTCCTTTCTCCCCATTGCTGCCACTCCACTGAGGAGCAAGCTGGTGGCTGGGTGTCCACGCCCCTTCTCCTGTGCAGACCCAGATTCAGAAAATTTATTTCAGGACTCAATCATAAGAAAGCCGGTTGCAATGTGACATGCTCTGCAGCTCATGGTGGTAGCCTGGAGTAGCCCAGGGAGGTAAGAAAAGAAGGGCCCACTCCTGAAATCTGGGGAGTGGGAGAGGAGGCAGCAGTCTCTTTGTGGGTCCTGGTTTTCCCTCTGAGTCTACATGGCTGAGGCCCCCAACAGCAGGATGAGGAGAGTAGGGCAAGCAGAGTTCCCAGATTCGAGAGAGGAAGTAAGTGCAATTTAGGATACTTTGATTCTTCTTTTCGGTTACTGAGAAGCTCAAGGAGAAAACCTGGGAGGTGGGTGGTGGGTGGTGTCCAAGGACTGACTGCTGCTGTGTTGACTCCCAGGAGACCTGTGGACCACCCCACTCCTCCCTGTGTGATCACATTTCCCATTGCACACAGGTCCAATCCAGAGAAGGTAAGCCGCTCTCCTGCCTGGGGCACAGAGCCTGGGAGGGTACAAATAGACTGACAACCAAGTTCTTTGGAATCCAGGAACATCAGCTCCTCCGTGGGAACGTGGGCCAGGTCCCAGAGGCCTGCAAGCAGGCCCCATGGAACCACAGCCAGGCTCCCTGCATTGCTTTGTCTCTGGCTGCATTCACCCCTTGTCATTTCAACTCAGATGGTCAGGAGATTGTTGTCAAAACCCATGGACCCAAGCACAGAAATGCAGTCTTTGGAGGTTCTGTGTCTGTTCTGCTTCTGCGTCTTGCTAAGTGTGAAATGAGGGACAAGTCACCAAAGCTCATGGAAAGCCAAGTTTCCTCATCCAGAAAAGGTGACAAGTGCTAGTACCTGGCTCCCGCTTGGCAAGGAGGTTGTGGCCCCCAGGAGTCAACACAACCCCAGCCTAGCAATTAGTCCTAATAGGGTGAATGGGACCTCATCTCCCCTCCCGGGACATCTTTAATTTCAGTAATCAGAAGGAGAGAGCCAGGAGGGAGAAAGAAAGGAGGAGAGCAGAGACCCTTCCCGGGTACTTTAAATAGAGTCACCAAAGGTATGTCCTCCATTAAGGAGACTGATGGGTACTTAGAAACTGCGACTATAACCAAAACTGCACTTACCAAACCAGGTGCTCAAAAACATCATTTCACTCAACATTAGCTATTTCTTCACATCATTGTTATCAGAAAACAACATTGAGCAAAATATGATTCTGGCACCTGCTAGACTATACAACTACCATCGAGGTCCACAACTGTAAAGCAGGCCCAGCCACAAAGAGGAGATAGAAGACTGCAAGTTGTGGAATGTGCTCCCGAAAGAGAGGATTATCGCTTTTATGTTCCACTTTGATCACAAAATCTATATTCTAAGATCAGCTCTAATTAGTCTCCTCCCACCCCCACCGCCACCCCCACCTGTGCCCCAGCTGGGTAGGTGTGCCCACCTCAATTCACATTTACAGTCTCACAGTCCACTCAGGATGCATAGGACTAGAAGGGGTAGAAGGTCTCTGAGGCAGATGGGATGGGTAGAAACTCGGGTGAGAAGATAAAGGTTGAGCTCAGGTTACTGGAGCACAGGAAGGAGACTCTCAAGGAGGTTGCATGAATGGCTTCCAGTGCTCTTTCACCATGGAGGGTGTGTGAAAGGTGAGGGGATTCAGGGGCTGCTGGCAATACCTGGGGACATAGGACACCAGCCTGTGTGGTGCCCCGAGGGCCAATCTTAATACCTTAGTACATGTACACCCCTGAGTGACAGAGGCAGGGAACCTGAGGTGAAGTGAAGCTCTGAGATCAGCCATGGCAGTAACCCATTTATTTTTGTCTCCATGATGGCAGGGTGCATGCCCAGCACAAGAACCCGAGAGCAGGCCTGTGCTTGCACTGCAACCCTGCCAGCTGTGAGCCTGAGACGCTGATGTTCTTTGCACTGCGCTCTGAAAATGGGCATTTCTTCCCCTTCAGGTAGAGAGTATCGACAGGGTATTTCCCGCAGTTGTCAGACTGCGGTGGTGCTGCTGTTGCCTAGGACTTCCTGGGCACCCACCTGGCCCTGCCCCTGGTGCTGCCCCACAGACAGTGTCCCATGGAGTCAAGGTGTGGCTGTGCCAACCTGATGCTTTTCACTATGATTGCAAGTCATACCTCAGCGCATGACCTGAGAAATTTGATGGCCCCGATAGCAACTGGGCTTCCACCTTTTCTTCTCAGAGAACCCAGGCAGCAGATGACTAGAAAGGAAGGTCTAAATATTGCATTCTTTAGTTCTACTTTTGTCATAGATACACAAGGAGTGGGGTTAGGGGCATGAAGGAAATTCCGTACCTCATCAGTATTGAAAAGAATAAAAGGTCCTCAGCTGTGAAAACGCAAAATTTACCAATAGCTAAAAGCTAAGAAAGACCATGAAATAATTTTGGTTCCAACCTTGAGTAAACTCTTTCAACTTGTTTCTAAAATTGAGGTAATGTTGATTGGCATCATTTTTCTTTTACAAGTGTAGGCCCTCACCCCTCAGCTGTTACTAAAACCATCTTCTTTGAAAAAAGTCTTTTCATCATGCACCATCTAGCTGTCAGCAAAAGGAACTCTTTATGACCCTTCTCTAGTAGAAAAAGTACTGGCTTATAGAAGGAATAACGTTGATAAAATAGAAACAAATATGTAAAAAAAAAGGATACTATCATCAATAAATCATCACCTAGATATAAACCACAGTTAATGTTTTGGGATTTTTTTTCAGTTTATTTTCTAATGAAAAGAAAAAGGAAAATATAACAAAACATTCTTGATTACACTTTAGTGTTTGCAAATCTTATATAGATTTCATGTTTATTACAAAAGACATATTATCTAGATTGCAAAATAATGGCAAATATTTTTATTATAGCAAAGCTATTTCTCAAATGACTATATGAAACCTGAAGCTTTCCCTTACTGTTGGGCAGTTGATTGAGTTATGAAGTTTTTTTCAATTATAAATAATGACAAATAATCTACATATTCAAATTTGTGCTTAGAGGACTGGTCATTTGTGTATGATAAATTCCTAGAAATTGTATTGCTGGGTGATACACATTTTGTATGTTCTCTCTGCCTATCTCAGTGATTCCACTATCTTTCTCTCAAGCCAAACTCAGTCCTATAAACAAAACAAAACTTTGCTAAATAAGAGACAAAAATAGTATTGGCATAATTTTCCCTTTGATCCTATCAAAAGATAAAACATGTTGGCAGATTAGAATAGTCACACATGCTAAAAGTGAAAACTCTTGGAATAAATATCAGGCATTTAAGTGCCTACATCTAATGGCGGAAGTGATGATGGAGAGAATGTAACTAACAACAGCCAAGAAGAGTTCTGTGAATCAGAACAGGGGATCTACTTAGTCATAACATAGAAGCATAGAGCCCAGGATCAGAGGGTGATAGTCCTGTTCAGATCTCTATGGTCCAGTCTTTGCATCTGGCCCCAGGTTGTAAAGGAAACGGAATTAACAAATGGAGAGATCGGAATAAAGAAGAAATGGGAACCTGTGATTTTCTCACATCTCTGTGTTGGGACATAACAGCCATGTCTACACTTGTTACCTGCTATATGTTCCCTGCCCAGGCTGACTCATCCAGGAGGGTCTTCAGAGTCTCTATAGGAGGATAGCATTAGAATTGATAGACACTGACAAGCCAGTCAATCATCCAAGTTGTGTGAATGGTAAGACTCTGATAAAAGGTCCTAATCCCTCTCCTGTATTTCCAGAAACTTCTATCCCGCCTCCCATTCCCCCATTCCATTTACCTCTTTGACCCCTTCTCTCTTGCCCTCAGATCTCAGTTGGGTAATCAGCGCCCCACTAGTTTGCAAGTATTTTTTTTGTCAGTTGATAGGATTTGTTTCCTTACATTAGTCATTATGACATCGGCAATATTTGACTTTATCTTTCTGACTTCTCTTTGAATAGTCCCTGGAGTTCCTTCCCTGTATCTGTAAACAGTAGTATGTCTTCTTAACTCATAGCTCCATTGTATGTGCTGTGTGCATATACAACATCTAGAAACTTTCCTAATTTGTCCAGCTATAGCTCTTCTTTTGATTTAATGACATATATCGAATAACACTAACCAGAGTTCATTGCTGCCACTTCCAAGGAGCAAAAAGAGCCTTTACTAAGACAGCATGAAGAATACTGAAACCACTTTAGTGTTCATCCTGGCGGCAAAAAACGTGAGCTGCAACATGAGAGCTGTAGGCAAATGCTGATGGTCTGTTGATTGGGAAACTAGACAGGGCTTGTTCTATGAGGCCCAAAGGGCAAGGAGTAGAGGCAGCAGGCGCTGCTGAGGGGAGTGTGAGTTCCCAGCCTGCGCAAATATCCACATGTTTTGTATAACCCATGTGACAGGGCTCTTGTGGCACAGCTCAAGCACTGGACATTACTACCTTGAGAGCCAAGATCTGATGGAGCAACCCTCCTTGTTTTATCCTTCCCCCAGAGCACAGACCTCCTGGGTTCCTGGAAGGCTGTTGCCAAATGTCTGGTGCCCCTTTCTGGATGAGGAGAAAATACAAATTCTTAAAGACCTGTTTCAGGAATTACTATTGAATTGGCATAGTTCTAAATTATCTGTCACTCTTGATTACATTAAACTCAGTACAGGGTGGTTTATACCCAAAGAAAACATACATATGTTTTTGTGATCTCTGCAGTGCCTTATTAATGCTTTCATATTCTTCTGCAATATCAGATCTCCCACCCCACTCAGCCCATTAATGGAATAACCCCATACTCCTACCTATTCTTTCCAATCACAGATTTGCCACACGCAGCAGATCTGAGTTGCATCTACCGGAAGGACAGCCCTACATAACATGGCAGCTCACTGGGCTCACCGAGGACAACAACAATTAACTGAACTCTCCCACTTGTCTATTCTACTGTTCTTTTCTATTTTAAAATAACTTTCGTCTCGTTTTATTAACAAGCACTGGGTAATCCATGGAGGAAAAGTATTAAATGCAGGAAAACAGAAGCAGGAAGAAAATACCACCTTCTTAAAACTGTATCTTCTTACAAGTGAGGTACATCGTTTACAACACTTTTTATATTTGAGGGGTAAAGGTTCACTCTTGTTCCTATCTAGCTAGTAACCCCCTTGTTAAGAAAACACATCACAGACGGCAAATGTCATAATCTGAATCCTGTTTACGGGGGCCAGTTCGGACGTCTTGTCTTCAAAGCTGCATGTCACAGATTGATGATTTACCCACAGCGGGCTACGGCCCAGGAACCGATAACCAAGAGGGAAACTCAGTCACTTAGGAAAGAGCTAGACTGCACGGGACACAACACAAACTGTTTCAGAGCTATCAACTCAAACACTGCAACTGTCTGGGTCAAGTTCTCCAGCAGGTTTATGTACATATTTGAAGTTTCCCTCTTACCTAGAACTATGGTGGAAGCTGAGGTAGTAGAAACGGGGATCACAGAGAAGTCGAGCACAGGGGATTTCCGAGAGCTCTGTGAACCCAGTATTCTGCGGAGGGTCTTTTTCAAATGTTCTATATCAATTTTATTTCAACATAACTTTAACTCCAGTTGTAAGTCTATTAAAACGCATACTCAAAATTATTGACACGAGTAAATGTATTCATTTATTGTTCCCTGTTACCTAATTTGGGGCATCTGTTTAGTTTTTATGACCTAAGTGAAACCCTACTCTGTCCCAGTTATTGAGTACTCTGAGTGGACAAGGCATTTCTTGAAAAAGCAGATAAAGAAACAGAGACAAAATCAAAGAGAATGCAAAGACTGTTAGTGCATGTGAACACTTCCTTGTTTCAGTTGCAGGCTTTTGTGATAGAGTTCAACCAAAATAAAGACATGGATAGACTAGTTTCTTTACTTTGTAATAATGTAATGTGCATATGAGTTGTTTGCATACATTCACTTTTAGGTTCTGGAGCCTCTTGGTATTACTAGCAAATATATATACAAGTATAAAATGTTATCAATCAAAATCTTTTATATGTATTAGAGTTGAGGTGGGATTTGGGTCTTACTGACCAAAATTATTAAAGCCTCAGTTCAACCTCCTTATATTTAGAAGAAGAAACTGAGTCACAGTGTGTACCTGAATCTCCATGATCTCTCATATTGGCTTAGTAGCCCAGAACTTGAACCAAAGTTTCACTTCTTGCTTTGTGCAGACCTTCCATTTTTTTCTTTTCCATGTAACTTGGTTTTGTATGATTTGTCTTATTCACTTTAATTATGCAACATTGATTTTGTTCTGTTTGAGATCATGGAAACTTTATCAAATAGCTTTAGCTATTTTCTTTTGAATTAACAACAGACGCTCCAAGGACACTGGTTGTTAAGACAGTCTCTGACTCTAGCAAAGTTGAGAAAGAGTCTCAGGCAGCCCACCCACAGGCTTCTTTTTTGACCTCCTGCCTATGCACAAGTTCCAGCTTGTGGTTCTGAATGGTTTTATGCTCTCACACTTGAATTATTTCAATTTTGCTTCTTACTGGGAGCTGGGACTTCAAAGAAGCTCTAAGAACCTGGACTTCACATGTCCAAGCCCAAGTTCCACGATTCTCAGTCTGCTTCATGCCTCCTCTTTCCTTCCTTGCCCAGGGTCACAAAAGTGAAAACAAAGGCTGTGAGCAGTGGGTTGATTTTCCCAGTTCACTGAGACTGTGAGAGGGCAAAATAAGGCAGAGATGCAGAAATTTGGTCTTCTTCGGTGACCTTCCCACCCTTACGGGACCTCAAACAGATGCTGAGAAGACTTTTCAAAAATGGGGTAAATCGGCATCAGTCTGTGGATATCTATTCCCAAGAGGGTGAGAGTAATTTCCATAGGAACTATTGAAAATAAAATGTACAAAGTTTACAGTTTAGTTGGCTCTAAATATTCAAGTATCAGGGAGCATCCCATCTAGCTAATGCAAGGACTTACACAAAATGTGGTGTACTCATAGATGGAAAAATGGTTAGTAGCAAAAAAATAGAGAGAGAGGGTGTATTTCATATACGGTCAACTTCCCTGGAAAGGATGTGGTGGAGGTTGGGGGTTGGGGACAGGACTCATCATGGAAATGATATCACTGGTGCTGATTATTCAATTCCATATTGATTGGATTAGGATTTTTAGATTGGTTGATCTGCACTTTTAGATTGGTTATCTGGGTGGGCATCAGATAAGAGAACTCCATCTTGGGCCTGACTTTTCTAGCTTTAAGTCAACAGAACTTATGTGTCTACTGGAGAAATCAAGCTGACTTTCCTACACTGTTGATGATGTATTCTTACTGTGGCCAGGCCATCCCACTAATCCCTTTGCTCCTTAACCATCCCTAGTCATCCAAACAGCTTCCTTTTACTTTTGTTATCAAGTAATGGGCTTCTTGTTTGGTGTGTAGAGAAGTTAATTATTATGGGTGCTGGAATTGAGAAAAGAATTCATTGGAAGTCCAAGTGGCAAGGAGGTAGGAGGACAACCTCAAATCTGCTTCTCTCCATAAAGGGAAGAGTTATAATTGATTTAGGGCCGAAGGATTAACAAAAGACTTGTATTAGCCAAAGAGTCAGTCAGGGGCAAATGAAGATGATCTGGCTGAAGTTAATGGCTCATTGTAGAACAGCTTGAATACCACTAGATTCTCTGCTTCTGTGCCCTTTCCTGAAGTTAGTGAGCAGCAACTTAGGCTGTCCACCCTCTTGACTTTGCTTTAACTTGTCCTCTCCTGTCAGTCCCCAGGAGACCATTAGCCCACAATGGTGCAAAGGCCATAACAGCCTCTAAGAGTGTAAATACCTCAAGGTTAAGAAAATAAATACCTAAGGATAACCAATCACAAGCTGTGAACCAGAATTTCCCAAATAAGAATAACCTTCGGCTATAACCAATCAAATAGGCGCTTGTCTTTGCTGCTGGATCTTCTCTGGAAAAATCTTGTGCTAAATGTTCCTTGCTACCTCCTATTTATTGCTGCCCAATTGAACCGAATGTTTGTGCAAATAAATCTAATCCAAGAATTTTCACTTTTTTCTTTTAACACTTCCTCTAGGTTAGGAGCTTTTCTTCCTTCCATCTGCTTATCAAAACTGTTGGGCTCTTCCCTACTCTGAGAACCCTCACATTCTTCAAAGAACTTGCTGCAAGAGTTAGTTCTTCCCTCCTTCACTGGTCCATCCTCCTATGATCAGCAACTATGGCTCTGAGTGAGCATGTCCATTCCCAGGCTGAGCACTCACCATCTGTGGGAACTTGGATAGAATGTGTGATAGCCTGACATAGTTTTCCTGGTGTGTGAGTAAAGGAGTTCATCCACTAGGGAGCTTAGAAAAGGGTCCGGGGATAAGAAAGTGCTTAGTAAATATTAGTTGAACTGTTTCAATAAATGGGATGGATTTGAAGAAGATAGCACTTTAATTATTTCTCTAACTGCTCTGGCAAAATCTCTCTAGAGTCTAGCCTCCCCAGTCCACTGTTGAGTGCCAAGCATTTCCCATGATATTTTTGGTTATTTCTGCATAAAAGGTCTGGTTTAGTAGGATACTTGAACAGCTATCTACAGACAGTACAAACATGAGAATGGAAGACTCTCAACCACTTATCTGACCTTTGTTAAACTGGGAAAAATAATCTCGTGAAGGAAAAGGCATGACTTTCCAACTTTATTGTTGTTCCACTCAACAAAGTTGTGTGCATACAGGGTATGCTGGGAGGTTCCGTGTCTGTCTGCTAGAGATCATGGCAAAGTCCCATTGACAAGCTCTCTGAGGAAAAAAAGAAGGTCTTTTCTCACAGTTCTGGAAGCTGAAATTTTGAGATTAAGGTGTAAGCAAATATGGGAACTGGTAGCCTCGTTGAATGGGATATGAACAAGATGTGCAGGGCTTGAAGAATCTTCAGGGTAAAATGAATTTTTTTATAACCAAATATTTTCTTTGCTGGAATAAATAGCCTGATCAAAGTGAGTATTTTCTCTTTCATTTTTTTTTTTGCTTTCATTTAGCATCTTTTTTCATAGTCCATCAAAGATTATCCATTGTATTACATGCCATGATTAGCTTTCCATAACATCTTTGCTTTCTGTGTACATATCAGTGTCAATGAAATAAATAATAAAGCTGTACACTAGGCAAACAATCTAATTAACCTGTTTCAAACATTATTCCCAGGCTCTTTGAGCTTAATTAACTGCAAAAATAATTGTGTAATAGTGAAAACTGCAATGAGCTGTAGTCTCCAAGAGATTCAAGCTTAAAAATATTAGCAATTTATATTTTATCAGATCCATGAGCAAAATTTTAAAAAGCAGTCATAATATAAATTAGCAGCTCCCAGGAACAACTTCTAGTTTTATCTTCTTCAGAAGTTGATTCAATTCAGTTTGCTTCATTTTTGGTAGCTTTCCTAAAATTCCCCACAAGATCTGGAGCTTCATCATCATCATCCTCTCCAGTAGCAATCCGTGCTTTCCCATCTACAGATTATTTTGGAGTAGTGCTTTAGCTAGTCTCTGTCCTCTAGTTACGGTTTGCACTAAGTTGGGTTAGGATGCTGAGGCACATTTCTGTCAGCCACTTTGTTTCAGTATGACCCACCATGGTGTGTTTGCTGCCAGAGATACGTGATCTTTAGAGTTGTTAAAGTGGATGATTGGTCCCTGGTTTGTGAACAATACTAGAGGTGTTGCTTGCTTCCAACTTCTTTAAGGAGAACTGATGATTTTTATCATCTGCTATAGCTGTTCTGTGAACCACTTTGTTTCTGCATACAGTAACTTTTCCCCAGTGTGCACTTGTGCCTGAGTCTGGTGAGTTTCTTCTGGTTCATGGTCATTTCTTTCATCTTGTTGGAGTGCAAAAGGAGCTGCAAGGGACACTAGTGTTGATGCACAGGGAGTCTTGGCAGATCAGCTGAATTTAGGTGCACATGTTCAGGGACGCAAGATGGCAGCTAGAGTCTATTTCATCTCAAAGTAATATTACATTAGAAAGTCTCGGATGTGCATTACTGAGGGTCAGATCAGGTTAATTTCCTCACTAAACGTGCAATTGCACTTTTCACTACATCATTGTCACCTTTGACCTGATGTACCCACTTCTCTTCCCCTGTCCTTCTGGTAACCACTAACTGACCTTTGTTTTGCAACAATCCAATTTGGAAATGATCATCATCCATTCTAGCAGGTACAGACGAATGATGGAGCCCCAGGCATCATTTCCCTGGGTTTTTATTAGGGAACAGGGGAAAAGAGGGGGCAAAGAAAACAGCCACTGGTATTTGTCCAGTTCCCCCTTGGGTTTCCTCTTGAGCTCTCTCTAGGCAGGCTCTGCAGGCAGGCAAGCAGGGCAGGAGACAAGCAGGAAATGAGACTCCCAGCTGCCCATGAATCTTCATGCTCCTTTCCTGGGTTCCCTATCAGCATTCTCCCTCCCCCAGGGTGACATTGTCCTTTTTTCCTCTCTTCCTAGGCCCAGGTGTGCCCGCCATGTATACCCATACCCATTGCATCCAGGAGTGTTCAGTCTTAGGGAGGACATAACACCACAGGTACTGGTCATAGGGGCTATGGGAGAAGGGCATGAAAAATACTGACAACTCAATTACCCAATATTCTTACAGTCTAAACTTATGTTTTCTTAATTTAGCCTGTTTGGTTTTCACTATTTTCTATATGAGCAAAAATATCTCACATATGCATTTTAAAGCTTCAGTTTGAATTCACGTTAGGTGCTTTCTCATTTGACCACCAGTCTGGCTGAGCTATGATTTGGAGAAACAGTTTGCTCTGTGAAAAGCAATTTGATCAGGTCTGCTTTACAGATTTCAGGAAGATATTGTGATATCGTGTAAAGTCACAACCTAGAAATCAAAGAGCACTCTATCTGTCCAAAATGTCTTTCTGAAGTATCCATGTCCCATCACTATAAAGTCCCTGCTGCCTACATTTCTGATTTGAGGAAAACTTAGAGAAGATTTTCCCCTTGATTCTGGGGAAAAAAACTTTTATCACTACTATAATTTGGGGAAAAAATTGTGCATTTCCAAACTTCAAAAATTACTTAGAGTCTCCACACAGTACGATTCTGCTGTGATGCCATGGAGGAGGTGAGAATGACTAGGGATCTGTAAAGTTCTAACCTGACTATCTCCAAGAAAACATTGCCTCTTTTCCGAAAGAAATGGCAGAGAGTGCCCTGGCTCAAAAAAGTCACTTTGAAATCCTGCCAAACCATTTTCCCACTGGGAAAGTTGTCCTAACTCACCTCAGGCTATGAACATTCAACTTTTTGAGCAATCCCAAACTTAATTTCTCTCTTGTTAGGTTTTGGAGAGATGTAAGGTTTTTGGAGAAAGGAAGAAATGAAGAGAGAGACTAGTAAAGCACAGGTCTATTACGTAACACCTGGGCAGGCCACTGATATACACATAGACAGAGGTTGGAGATACTAAGCTAAGCACATTAGCTGCATGGCTGTGTCCTTTTATTTGGTCCCAGAGTGGGGGTTCGATCAGACTGGATAGCTCTGGTGGGACCGGAGAGTTTGGTCACGCATGTGACGTTTTTCCTCATAGGTGATCAGTTTCCCTCTGGCCAAACTTAGTCAGGTGACCTGGGGAAAGTTGGTGTTTCTGATATTGCCCAACTCAGTGACCAACAGAATGGGGGTTAAGTTAATTGATCTAAACAGGAAGGAATTTGGGAGAGAGATCATCCCTTGACAGCTCCCTAGCTTCCTGTTCAGCCCCAGTGATATTTGTGGGGGTATACCTGCTGAACATATTCTGCATCATAAGGTGATTCCATAACCCGGTCAAGTCCAGAGAAATGGAAAGATGGTAGTTTTGAAACCAGGTGCAAACAGGGCACTAAACTTATTTGGAAGAAAAAGGAATATGAATTCAGTTCTCCGGGCTTCTTTCTCACCTAGGCAGGCACAATTGGAAAAGAAACCACGTTAAAAGCAAACACAACAGAATTTATTTACAAAGAGAGGGGAAAAAAAGCACTAATCATTGAGGCCATGAGCAACCTCTTGTCTTACCCTAGAGTTCCGTCTCTAAGTCTTAAGCAGAGCTCCGCATGTTCCAAGACACGTGGGTCCAAGATGGTGATGTCCTTCTTCACCAAGCCTCAAGTGGGGATTTTAAAATGAAGCAGAAGATCAAAGATGGTGCCTGCCACTGCACACCTGAAGCCTGTAGCCAACACAAAGTCCAGTTTTCCAGCAAGCTGCCCTTTCATCCAAAACACAAGTTTTCCAAGTCTTTTCCAGGTTCCAAATGTTTCTGAGTTTCCAAGTCAGCTTGGGTAGATCTCAAGTTTCTCCAGTAGGTAATTCTCTCAAGAGAAGTCCAAGTTCTAGTTCCAAGTCCCAAGGAAGGCCAAAGTTGCATTTGAGCAAATGCTGGGTTCCCAAGCTTCTGGGCTTTCGTCGGTCTGGGCAGTGAGCCAAAGATTTCCCCCTTCTCTGCTGGGGCTATATCCCATACCTCCAGACCCAAGGCCCCAGTCAAGACTCTTGCTTCCTGTTCATGTAGGTCCCTTTATCACCTCCTGCCAGTGCTCCCGCAGTGCTCCCAAACAGTTTCTTAAGGAAAAATGCGTTCTTCTATTTTGCTGGATTACTGGTGTCAGGTTGAGCAGCCGAAGTTTGTTCGAACAGAATGTGTGTGGTTCTTATGTTCAGGACGTCAAATGTGCAAACACTTCATGGATGCAAAGGAAATCCAGATAGTGGACCGTGATGAGGGCAGTATAGCCTAAGGAAATCCTTTTGGATACACGTACAGGAAAGCCCTCAGGAGGCACACACATGCACAATTTTTCCTTTGGTTAAAATAGGCAGAAACTTTGGTTCACCCTTGTCCTGCTGCCTCACCAGGCCTGGCATCTCTGAACACCACAGAGTAGATTTCTAACAATATCTTGGAATCAGAACTGTTATTTTCACTATTGAAAGGTGTTGAGAAATTCACACACTGACCCTTTGCTTTTTGGAGCTCCAAGTAGCATTAAACTGTTTGAACTGATTTTTAAACACTGACTCTTGTTTGAAGATATAAAGCAATAATGATATTGACCAATCATTTCCAGTTTCACTCCATCTTTCCTGAAAGTCTTGCCTTCTCATTTGACTTTTTGTGACTGGGTTAGTATGAACCTTGCCTTATCCAAGACAGCAGCCAATGCTTCCTCCAGCTTCCAGGAAAGAATATGTTCACCATGGGTCCTGCTTCCTAGAGGGAAGCAATTCACTGCTCTGTTTAGTCATTTTCCTCCCAGCCTCTTGACCCCCAAGGAAGCAAAAAAGTGATGCCTTCCCTCCTCTGCATAGAGCCCATCACCTCCTCTGACATACTGCGTAGAACTTCAGTTGGGGCTGTGGATGACCTAGTTTCTTCCTTAGTATCATGCAGACCAATTCCTGGAATTGTCTTCTCCTTTCCACTCAGCTTTTCTTTTCTTGTCATTAAAAAATTTTTACTTTGTAATTTTCATACAATGTTGGTCATGTTTATGGTTTTCATCCTAAGCTGGGACCACATCTTGGCAGTGCTATTCATTGAAATAGCTACGGGGGTGCCTAGTTCTGGGTGCCATTGTCTCTTGCTTTAGAATTGTTAATGATACTAAGAGCTGGGTAGGACTTTGATTAGCACACAGGCCTGACAGGGCTCCCCACCCCAGGGGTTCTCTTGGCAGGAAATAAAAATATATAAAGAGGGTTGGAACAAAGAGAAAGAATCATTCAGCCATTGTGGTCAGGGACTTTGAAGGATGTAGATGTGAGCCATGTGAGCTTGGCCTGGCAGTCTTTGGCTGGCCATGCTAGTAGTGTGTGTGTTAAAGGAAGCTAAGGAGTTTTGAGATTTGAACTCCATGTTGGGGTTTGTCCTGCTGAGTTTGACTTGTGTCTGGGATAGGCCATGGCAAAGCCAGGCCTGAAAAGAAAATGAACTTTGCTGGTTCTGGTACTATGGAGCTTCTTTCTACAACCTGGAGGAGGACTAGAAGACAGTATGGAGGAGTTGGAGCATACCAGAAGAACACACCAAAGGAAGATGTCTTTGAACATGTGGCGAAAAACTCTGACTGGACATTGGTGAGGTGATCAGGACTAAGAGACTGAGGGTTTTGGACAATCTGGGGAAAGGGTTTGGACAATGTTGAAGTAATTGTAGTTTTACTTACATGATTTTTTCTGTGCTAAGTAGGAAATCACTAGTAATAAATTAGTCTGCAATCTGAGCAATTGGTTCTGCTTTAAAATTACAGTGATAAGGTTGGGAAGGATGGAAAGATTCCAGTAAGTTTAAAAGAAGGTAAATTGAGGCAAATGTGTAAAAGTTTGTACGCTGTTTCTGAGGTTTTTTTCTAGGTTTAAGAGGCTGAGAGAGCTGAGAAAAGCTGGTAACTGATTTTAGCATACTAATAGAATGTGGACAGTGAAAATGCTACTTAACTGCGTTGAGTCTACTTCCTAGCGAGAAGCAGGCAGGTGTTCTGAGTTCAAGTCAGAAAGTCTTTACTTTTCTTTACACCTGGTTTCAATCCCCCTTAAGTTTTCCCCTCGCTGTATTGTACCTATAATTTCTAACATTTAGCCCCCCATTTTCCCTTCCCCTCTCTGGTCACCCCTAATCCTCTTGTTGCAAGTCATTTGTCTAAGTTTGGCCCACTGGTCTTTAGTTTATTTATTTATTTTGGACAATATCCTTTTCCTGAGTGTGGACTTGCATTCCTGAACAGCAACAGACAATACTGCCTGTTTCTTCAGGAGTAAGTGAGGTGGGCAGCTAGTACAAATACATAACTAGCTTGTTGTAGGACAAATATGTGCTGCACTTCTTCAGGATCCTTTCTGTTATCTGTCACGTGATGCTGCTTGTGTGCTGTATAGTTCCGGTATCTTGGTTTGGGAGTTGAGCGACCAATCACTGGCAGTAGAGGTGTTCCCTGACAGGAAGAGACTTCCCAGGTGGTTTTTCCAGCTCCTTTCCCCTCTTAATTAGCAGTTCTGCCATGGGTTCACAGCCTCATCTCTTGTAGCTTTCTTCCCCCTTGATTGGTAAAGGAGGGAACCTCATTCATGAAACCGTGGACCAGGGGTTTGTTTCCCCAACCCCGGAGATGATGAGGGAAGAAATCTTGAACAGGTCACCTCAATCACGGATAGCACCTTCTTATCTCAGTGCTTTCCAACACACTGCTTGTCCTCAACAGGAAGTGAATGTATCCAGGGCCCGTGTTACTTCCTTCCCTCTCCATTATATCGGCAGCTGGACAGACTGTTTTATTTATTCCTATTGCAGATCTGTTTGAGGTTGGAGTAACCTGAGTGGGACTCCCTCCACCTGGCCTGAGCCACAGGTGTCTGGTCCCCACCTCCTGCCCACATGAAAGCTGAGGGTCGCTTCCCCAGCCTGAGACCCTCAGACCCAAGGCATTGAGACTCTGAGATCCAGGTGTATCATATTCATCCTATTCCCCACCCCCAAGAGCATCCTAGGTTGTGGCAGGTGTGTGCGCAATTGCTCCAAGGGTCTGAGCCATCAAAAAGGACCTCCACTCCCACCTGCAACCCAACTAAACTTACAGGGCCAGGCTTGGGAGGTGAGCCTACGAATCCCTTTTCCTAACTCAGAACCCCTGGGTAGCCCACCCCTACACTCAGACACTGAAAGGATGAAGGTCAGGACCGCTAGACCCGGAGATCCTGAGACCCCAGTTTACCTCCAGCTTTTGATACCAGTGATGCAGAAATGTAGGACATCTTTTTCCTTGGGAAAAGTGGGAAGAGGCATTGTGGGCAGAGTCTGGCAGGAGAGGATAAATGGGCAATGGAAGAAGCAAGGGGGGGGGGAACCACCATTTGCAGGTCTTTGACCCAAGGGATCACGTGCAGCCCAGAAAAGAGACAGATTGGATAGCAAGAGACTGGATAAGGGACAGACTGGAGTAGGCGGCTTTTATCCTGGTCCTGGGAAAGCTGAAAATTTACAAGAAGTGGGCATTTGCTTGAAAACTGGAACTTGTCCTTTGCTTGGAACTTGAAAATTGGAAAAGCTAGGGTTCTAAGAATTCAGCCACCAGTGCCCATCAAGGC
>PVHY01026984.1:0-16731 GCA_004024945.1 Uropsilus gracilis
CCTCCCTCCCTTCTCTGCTTAAAGAATTTTAAGAGTTTGAACAAAAAAATGGGTTCATATTGGTATCGTATTCTTCTGACCCAGATACTTTCTTGATCTCAGTTCCTAACTTTCCCTTTCAGGCTCCTAAAGACCCCTGACACTAGCATTTACAGCAACTTGAAATTGTCTGACTTTCTATGACTTTCTTCCACCAGACTGAGAATTCCTCAAGGGTTCACTCATCAGGGAACTGACTACACCCACTACACTACACTGTACTATGCTACACGACACTACACTGTACTACGCTACACTACACGACACTGTGCTACACTACACGACACTGTGCTACACTACACTACACGACACTGTGCTACACTACACTATACTACACTACACTGCACATACTGAACTGCACTACACACGCTCATCTCTGAAATTCCAGAGAGCAGCACATGACCTGGTACAGAGAAGTCACTCAGTTCTAGACACCTGAGTGAACAGGAAGCTATCCAGTGGCTAGAGTGCCTGAAAAACATGCTTGAAATTGTACTTTCACCCAGAGTTCCTCGCCATGTTTTTATAGACAAAACTGAATGAAATAAAATTAGAGAGGTTACCTCTGGCTACTTGGACCTCAGGTTCAGCTGTCTATTAATAGACCTCGTCGCTACTATTTAAACATACACAGGGAATAACACATCTTCTGAGACATAAACCAAGTATTATTAAAGCAATTATTTTTAAGTAATTGCATTCAAGGTAACATAAAATGTTCTGCTATGGCCAATAAGATCAATCTATACAATCTGTCCCCAACACACTTCACCTCACAAACCTTAGTCCTGGCTATTCCCTCTGACTTGTACTCTTTTCCCAGATATCCACAGTTTGCCCCCTTTAAGTGCCTGCCTAAATGCCCTCAAGAGGAGACCATTCTGACATTACTTTCCGCGCTTCACCTTTGTGTCTCTCCACCTTTGTGTCTCTCCACCTTTGTGTCTCTCCACCCTTGTGTCTCTCCCTGCCAGTTACCGGCGATACCTGCTGACCTGACTCACCTGGCTGCCAGAGAAACAGGCTTCCGGGTAGTGTAGATGGTGTGCACTGTGGAGCCGGTCTCTGTCAAAGGCCTCAGGGTAGCTGTTGGAATCAACGGGGAAGACTGACCAGGACAGCACTGTGATTTACTGTCTCTAAAATCTGCCTAGAGAAAAAACAGAAAAAAGGAAATCAATCTCAATTTGGGTCCACTTTCATACTGTCGGCGGCTCCCTCTGCTTTACCATAGAGTTTCTGTTGTTTTTTAATAGTAGCTAAAATCAATTGCCATTTATTAAACGACAGCATGTTGTATCAGATACTATGCTGAGCATTTTACATTCATTACCTCCTGCCACTCCTCTAAGATAGCTCAGACTTCATCATATCTTAGATGCCATCAATTGTAAGCTGGACCATTTTTGCCTGCACTGCAGAAAAAGAAAACCGTGACCATCCAAACTTTGTCACGCTGGCTACTGTAATGAACATTCCAATTTCAGAGATGCTAAAAGCGGAAAACATGTGCCTCTCACAACTGATTTTATGGGAAAGCAAAGTGAGGCACAGAGAGGTTAAGTAATCTTCCAAGCCACTTGGTCAATAAAGGTTAAGAACAAGAATTTGGAGCCAGAGACAGGGAACTCTGTGGCTGGCATTTTCCACCACGACAGCAGTGATGCCCAACGTATTGTCCGGGGACCAGCAGCCTCAGCGCTACCTTGAAACTCAGTAAAAACGCAAATTCTCAGCCCCATCCAGGCCCAGGAATGTCTGGGAATGAAGTCCAGCCATTGGGCTTTCCCAAGACCTCTGGTGAATTTGATGTATGATAAAGAATGACACTGAATACACAGCCTGATTCAGACAGGATGATTTATTTTTGTTGTTTGTATTATAAAGCATAATATGCTTACTGTTATACAGAAAACTTAGAAGATGAATGAAAGTAGAAAAATGGGTCGGGCATGGTGACTCGTACCTGTTAACTTCAGCCTATGAAGCAGCTGGGGCTAGGGATCGCGGTTTGAGTCCCACCTGGGGCCTGGAGCGAGACCTAGTTCCAAAAAAATAGCTGGGCGTGGTGGCACGCACCTGTAATCCCAGCTACCTGGGAAGCTGAGGCTGGGGGTTGCTTGAGTCTGCAGTACCCCGGGCAATGAGAGCCTGTGGTTCCACAGTCAAAAATAGTAAGACCTAGTCTCAAAAAAAAAAAAAAAAAGTAGAAAAATGATAAAATGCCACAATCTCTTACTGTTGCTGTGAGCGAATCTGTCATAGTATTTTTTATGTGCACTTTTAGTTTGTTTGATATCCTTTGACTAATATATTATTTGTCAATAATAATATATCATTATAGATATATATTTACAACTTGATTTTTTCCCCCTGCTAGTTCTTAGTCCTAAACTCAGAGAAATTGATCACATCATGGTTTTCTTTCTTTCTTTCTTTTTTTTTTTTTTGAGACTAGGGCTCGCTATTTTTGCCCATGGAACCGCAGGCTCACCTTGCCTGGGGTACCACAGACTCAAGTGCTCCCCAGCCTCAGCTTCCCAGGTAGCTGGGATTACAAGCACGCACCACCATGCCCAGCTATTTTTTGGGACTAGGTCTCACTGGGTTTCCCCGAGTGGGACTCGAACTGCGATTCCTAGCCCCAGCCACTTCATAGGCTGAAGCTTACAGGCACGTGCCACTGTGCCCAGCTTGATCACATGGTTTTCTAATGAAGAGACTTTGATCATCAAATGTCATTAGACAGAAGATAAGTCAGCCCTCCTAGGAAAATATGAAAAACCATTGACAATACCAAGTTGAGCTGTGGTTCAGGAAGGATATATCTGCTTTGAGTAAGAGAGAAATGGTGATCCTTTGATTTCAGAAGTCCTGAATGGCTACTGGTGAGAAATAAAAACCTGTCTGTTTTACACCTGCCTGCTGACCTGGCCTGGGGTGGAGCAATGTCAAAGAAATTGGCCAAGAGAACAGGGGCAGCAGACATTTGTCTAACATGCTGTTTTCCACAGTGCTGGCCGTCAGAGTCACTCGTGCAGCTCGCCAGGCACCTGGGCTCACCCCTCTCCAGTCACACACTAGGACTGCATTTTCTACCTCTCTGAAGCAAGCACAGCCATGGGCTACTCTGGTCAAGGAAATGTGGGTGGAAGGGCCCATGTTTCATATTCTTTGAAAGGCTTAAGAACCAGTGTGTGATTTGTCACCTTTTCCTCCTTCCTTTTGCCACTGTGACTAGGAATGCTCCAGATGGCAGTTGCTCCATTAGCCTAGGTCCTGGAAAGAGGCCAACACACAGAAAAGTCCTCAGACCACCAAGGACAGCCAGGCAGATGGGCAGGAAACTCAACTTGTCATTTTAAAGTATGACTTAACCCCTCCTTCCTGAAACAAGAACTTGGGTAAGAAATTACCTTGTTGCTTCATTGACATGTATGGGGGTTGGGCTTGTGATGCCATTTTTGATGGGAAAAAGAGGGAAGTGAACTGATCCTACAAAAATCAATGGTGATAAAATTGTCAATTTAGCATGCCACAAGGCAGTGGCAACAAACCATACAGCAATCATGGTATTCTTTACTGTCATGCACACAAAGTGAATTTAAAAAAAAAAAAAAAAAAAAAAGGCAGTTTCATTCCCAAATGACCTGGAGTGAAAATTATTGTGAAAATTATTAACATCATTAAATCTCATTTCTGAGGACTCATCTTTGAATGAGGATGCTTTCAGTCACTCCTTAATTGTTATCTGCAAATTAGTCCTCTCTCTTGAGTCACAGACTTGGATGCAACTGCCTGTTGTTTGTTTCCACCTGGATGTTTCAAAGGCGGTGCCTAAGGCATCCTGGTTAAGGGGAAACTAACTCCTTATCTCTCCCAGTCCAGTCTTCTTGCAGGTTTCCTCACCCACACACTGCAAGTCAGAGATCTGGAGCCATTTCTGACCCTTCCTCTCCCTTAGCCAAGCCAATATCTTATAACTTGGTATATATAAAATATCTCCCCATCTGCACACATCTTTTTACCTCCACCGGCAACACCACTTGGAGTCAAGCTATCTGCTCTCTCTCCCTTGAATTATTATCCTAAATTCCAGAATCTACTCTGCCTGGATTCAAAGCTTCTCCCATTGCAACCCCAGGGACTATCTCAATGCACTGCCCTACTGGACCTTCTCCGATTGCACTTAGTTACAGGTCAGAGTCCCTACCGCAGCTGGCAAGGTCACCAGGCTTTGCCACTTTGGTTTTTGCCCCTGACTTCCTCCTCCCCCACACCCCCTCATGCTCACACTCCCTTCCTCCCTGCAGTCTAGTCCCACTAGCCTGCTTTTCAGTTCTTTGAAAAGGATGGTCCCTCCTTCCCCAGGATTCTGGTTCATGCTGTTCCCTCTGCCTGCTCCAGCTGTCTTCAAGTCACTCTTGCCCAGATCTTAAAACACCCAGCATGGTTTCTGACATTGGCTTCCTGCTCCATCCTGGCCCCCAGCTTTTCAGGAAGGGCTTCCCTGGGTATCTCATGGCACTGCCAAGGCTGGGCAGGAGGCCAGTATGCCCGCCATAGCCAGCTGAGGGAAGTGGAGTAGAAGCTTCCAGCTGGGGAGCTGTGTCAAGTAAAACTGCAGGATCTGATGAAGGTCAGGGCAGTAGCCTTGTCCAACCTGGTCCAGCCCCTGCATCTCTGTCTTCCAGCCCATTAAAAGCAAGCTCAGGAGTCTGGAAATGGATTCTTCTAGGCACCTGTTTTGACCTCTGCATCAGACACTGAAAAGAAGGCTGGTGGGATTGCTTTCATCTTCCCTCTTTCTCCAGGTGGCTGAAGCCACTTCTGGTGGTCATCACTATATAGCTCATACTTTGTGTGACCCCCATACTCCCTCCCAACCCACTCATGGATCATCCTCAGTCTGGTCAAAAAGCATTTGGAAGGAGCTGCCAATGATCTCCACAGGGGATCATTTTGTTACAGGAATCCCTGGAAGGAAAAGGAGCTATAGAGAAGGAGGAAGGAAAGTTCCCTGGACTCCACACTTCTGCTCCACACAGTAGCCCATTCCAGAGAGTTGCTCAGACACTTTCATTTAAAGAGTTGAGCAGATGAAAAAATCCTCAAACTCTCTTATTTTGTAGATGAAGAAACTATACAACTTAAATGTTAAAAATATTTGAACATTTTCACAGAGTTTAAATGAGCTGTCAAGTGACACAGAGAGGTGATAACACAAGCTGGTTGTCATGGCTACCTGCTCCTGTTAATTACACCTTGATGCCTCTACAGTCTTGGGAAACAACAACCACAGTTGACATTTCTGGGATGGTCTGTGGCTGGTCCAGTACATTTAGATTCTTGATCCTTGCTTCCACCAGATATGAGGAGATGCATGTAGCTATTTCCACTGTCCATAAGAGCAGACTGGCTGCTCAGAGAGGTAAAATGACTTACATAAGATCACACATTATTAAGATAGATCCAAACGCCAAAGAATTGAAAATGTGGATTCAAGCAAATTCCTGGAGGTTCATAGCAGCATTAATTACAATAGCCAGAAGATAGAAATGACTCATATACCCTCAACTAATGACTGGATAAACACCAGTTTACATACTGATATTCTACTAGCCTTGTTTTCAGTGTCTGATGCAGAGATCAAAATAGGTACCTAGAACAATCCATTTCCAGATTCTTGAGCTTGCTTTTTAAGGACTGGAAGACCGAGAGATAGGGACTGGGCCAGGCTGGTCAAGGCTAGTGCCCTGACCTTCATCTGATCCCCCAGTTTTACTTGACACAGTTCCCCAGCTGGAAGCTTCTGCTCCACTTCCCTCAGCTGACTATGGTGGACACACAGCTGGGATATTATCCCAGCATAAAGAGAAACAAAGTCACAGTCCAAGCTACAATAGGCATAAACCTGGAATGGTTGCAAAAACATGCTAAGTGAGAGAAGCCAAAAAGGCATGTATTGCATGAGTTCATTTACATAAAATAACCAAATTAGGCAAATTCAGAGCAACAGGATGCAGACTGGTAGTTGGCAGGCGCTGGAGAGGAGGGGGCATATGCTGCATACGCTGGGGAGCAACTATTATCAAGCATGGGTTTTCCTCTGAGGGCTCCAAAAATGTTTGGAAAGACACAGAAAATATAGCTAGAAGACTGGAAACATATTAAATGTCACTAAATAGTCACTTACAATGTTTCATTTTATGTACATAAAGCTGACCTCAATAAAATAAAATAACCAAAAGATGCAGACCCCCCCCCCCCAAATCTGAGTTTCTTCCAACCTCACAGTGATCAAAAGAAGCTGTGAGGGTTTCTGTCTGGCATTCCACAGAAAAGCAGGCCACATGGGAACAATGTTTTCAAACACAGATCTGTTTTCTAGGTCTACTTACAGTAAACGGTGGCCCTGTAATGAAAGGATCAGCAAACGGGGTCACCGTATCAGCTGGGAATGTTTTTATCTTCAAAAAAGAGAAAGACAAGAATGTTACTTTCAGGTCAGAAAACAAACTTTTGAGATCCCTGGCAGAGCACTTTTAAAACCAGTTGAAGCATTTAGGGGGAATACAGGAGCCTTTGCTGCTTGTGGAAAGAAATATACAAAGGACCATCCAGGGGCGTTGCTGTGAGGCTGACAGAGCCAATTACAGTCCTTGGGGTCCCTAGTACACAGGAACAGCAAGCTGGAGTCTTATGTCTGCAAGGCCCCATGCCTTTCACTGCAGTCAGTTTCGGCTTCCCAAGCACGCTGGGTCTGCATACTTGCAGGCCATGACCAGGATGCATGATGTAGGTCAGAGCTGCTTGGGCTGGCTGCTGATGGCTTCCTCCCAAGTGTGGGGCATGAAAGAGACACTGCTAAGGGCTCCCCTTCTGGGCCACTGTCCATAACAGTGGCTGGAGACCTGGACTACCTAGCCCATGTAGCATTGCCCGTGTAGCATTACCAAGAGTTGGTGACTCTTGGTAAACTCTGGGCAACAGAGGGGATGTGAGACCCCTGCCACTGTGGCCTTTGGTGACCAGAAGTGGCTATAGCACAGAGTAGGTCTGACCTGGGGTGGATGGCGTCAGCCTAACAGACAGGCTGATGGAACAGTGATGTCTGGCTAAACGGAGTCCTTTCTTTTCAGCCATTTTGTCTTTGATCTCCTTGAGGTCTTAGGGAATAGGAAGCTTATTTCTCTAAGCCCATCCAGAGGGCTACCAGCTGACCCAGGGGGTGCAAGACTCTGTCTGCACCTCTCAGGACACAACTTATCTGTATACCTGATGGTGAATGCACTGTGCTGTTTGCAGCTAAGTCACCAAGGCTTCCAGTGTCTCTCGGGGTCTTGCCTACAGATCTGGATCTCCCCTGCCTACCTGGGTTCCTGAGGTTTCCCTTTGTTGGCCAGAGTTAACCAGGGATGCTTTCTGTGCTAATCCGTCCAGGTTCTCAGGTACTCTGGTACCTGATTAACAAGAATGTGGGCTTGGGACAGCTACCCGATACTCTGACATTAATTGGGGCTCAGGTAGGAACGAGCAGCCCATCAAGACTCAAATCTACTGAGGTTTTCTGAGTGGGCAGCGCAGGTCTGGTCCAATCTGAGTATGACAATGACCTTGTCGTGTGTTCTGAGATGGCCAGGCCAAACCTCCTCCCTTTCCCCATACTTCTGTTGATCTTTTTCAACCACAAAATCCAAGAACAAGACCCAAATTGCCTTCAGACTGAGGTACAGAGAGAGGACCCAGGGCAAGCCAGGTGGTACCTTCTCTCCACAGCCTAAAGGCTCCACATGGTGTTCTGAGGCCAGCAGCGAAAGAAGTCACATGCAAGTGAAACTCTCAGATCATCATGAAGTTGAAGGAAAAAAGAGGGTTGTTGCTGCTATTAAAGAAGCATAAAGTTGGCAACGTCAAAGAATGATTTATACCTGCTTTCTATAAGGAAACTATGTTCCAACAGATACACTGTTTGCTTGGCTGTGACAAAGCATATTCACTGTCGTGAGGACACCATTGGGTGGCATAAGGGAGCAAAAGCCAATGTCGCAATACTGACTCCAGCCTATGCAAACGGAATACCTGGTACCAACGCTAACATGCTCGCTCAACTAGTGACAAGCTAGAAACGGAGCACGCATCCTGCAGCAAAGAATCTGTTAGGCGAACAGTGGACCTTTCATTGGGTGGGATATGAACAGTTATGTAGAATGTTGGAACAGGATAGTAACACAGGAATAAGTGGAAAGAGAAAACCAGGAGATGATATGGACACTGTGACTGAACTGTGTAAAAATCACAAGTGAATGTGAATAAACAGAAGAGGGAAACATGCAAAAATGAAAAAAAAAAAGTGCTCGGTTGGGATGATGGGTGGTTGTAAAGCTCACATTGTTATCTTGATAAACAGCAGGAAAAGCTAAGTTTAAGGTAGTTTCTTCTTTTTGATGGACTTGCAGCTAAGATTCTTCTCTTGAGGAAGCATCTAGCTCATCAAAGCTCTCAGGAAACAAACCCTGCCTGATCCTGAGACCTGGAGACAAGACCTAGAGACCTAGGGGGACAGAAGTTGTGTGTCCAGCCTGACCAGAGCTGGTCTCCGAATTCTGATCACCCTGGAGTGAGAGCACCAGGGAATGCAGCGCCTCTGGAGGTCTCTGGCGTTCACCCCGAGGGGCTGGGTGGCTACTGCCCGCCTCACCTCTCCTGGCCAGGCCCCTCTCCCTGCCAGGTACCTACCAGCCTTGTTTTGATTGGAGGGTGCATGCAAACTCCAGTGGTCTCTTCCTTCATGGGGAGAGAGAGTGGAGGAGAACAGCGAGAGTGGGCACAGTAGGGGGCGCTGGCGGGCTCTGCCTGCTCACGAGGAGAGGAGAGAAGGGGAGGAGGAGATGGTGGAGATTGGGAGGAGGAAGAGGAGATAAGGGAGGGGGGAGGAGAGAAAGATAGCACAGTGCAAGACGGATCTGTCATTGGCACCAGACGGCTCACCCACAGCCTACTTCCAGCCTCTGGCCAAATGCCTGAACCCCACCCTCCACCCTCCTCTCTCTGCCTTCTCTCCTCTCCAGTCCTCATTTGTTATCTTGATCTAAGCACAATGACCTATGGGAACCCATTCTGGGGCTGGCAGGTAGGGGGATCTCCTGCGCCAAATGCACAGGACAAGCAGTGTTTTCCTGGCATGCTGCTGAGGATTCAGAAGCGTTGGCCAAGCCGAAAGAGGATCATGATGAGCTAGTGATGGTCATGGAAGCAAGGTGGGGAGTGGCTCCATGCCTGGTGCCCTCCTGAACTCTGCTAGACCAAGGCCCACTTCATGGTGCACAGGTAAGTCACGACTCACAGAGTATTCACGGAGAGTGCTGTGACAGCGAGGAGGAACAGAATTTAGGGTTTCATCTGTCAGGCTCTTTGTCATCGGTGCTTGAAAAACATGGTGGCCCTGGTCCCCCTCCCACCTATGAATCTGGGTGTCAGCTACTGGTACTAGGGTACCTTGCTGCTTTGCTGGAAGATGTCAGACACTGCGTGAAACTGTCAGGACACATGGGGTACCGAGTCTCCCTGCCCAGCCTTACACAGTGCCATGCACCTGACAGAGGTCCACCAGCCTGTCCAAGAGCGATGAGGATGGTGAAGAGAAGAAGCTCTGATGTTAGGGTGTGGGGTCACGGATGCTGTTAGTTGGAGTTTTAGGGAGGGGCTATATGCTCTAGAGAAGATATACACACATCTAGTAGTTCAAGATTTTCCTTCACTAGTTGGTATCATCCTGCCATAACCATTAAAGCACAGCCTCTGGGCAAGTTTCATTGAAAAATGATTAAGAAGATAGCAGTTCTCTTTCTATCTCCAAATTGATCTAACTCCAGCCTCTTTGCCATTGTGCAATCCTGGGTGATTTCCAAGGGGCTTTTATAACTGTATGGTCATCACAACAGGCTCATTTGACTGCTCAAATTTGGAAGGAGCAGAAATTGCATTTGCAAAATCTAAATTCATGGTTCTAGGCCCTCTTGTAGACTGTTTCTAAATTCATTCTTCAGAAAAAACTGAGTTTATTTAGTCACTTGAGGTTAAGCTTTATCAGTCTATCTAAAATCCCTCCTCTGCTCTCCCTGGTCCCCAGCAAAAATCCTCTGCTCTATAAGATGGCACCCAAGGTCAGAGTGGTTGCTGCCTGCCACCTGGGCTCAGTTCTCATCACTGCCCCAGTGTGTGAATCCTCCAACCAGAACCAGCAGCATCAAGAACCTTTGGCCCGCATATAACAGCAGACACCCACCCAGTGTGCGCTTGTGGATGGAAAGAAAAGCCTGCATAAAAATGACCAAGACATATCAGGATATACACACCAACTAAGGCTAAAACATGTACAGATCACCTATGTCCTAATTGACAATTAAAACAAAATGACTTAAGACTTTGCCCATCATTGAACATTTATGGTAAAGAAATGATCCCTCCCACAAGCATGTCTGACCTTTCTAAATGTGTATCTGATTTAAAAAAAAAAAAAAGTTCCTCACTCTCAAAACTTAATAAGAATTTACACAATAGGGTGATATTTTTAAAAAAGCATTTTATTTTTCTCTCCTGCGAGCTCTTTCCTTCCTTGCATCTTTTTCATGTTTAGGCAACTAGGTCCTACTTCTGAGTTTTGAAATATGAGTCCTCAAAAAAAAAAAAAAAAAGACTGGCATAAAGAAATGTCTACGTTATCTTCATCACATGGATAAGAAAGAGAGGACCAGTTTGAAGACAGAGAGAAAAGTCAGATGGGGAGGTAGGGGTAGTGATGAGGGAACAACATGCAGAAGACCCTGGTAAACCTCCTTTATGGGCCGAGGCTGGAGAACAGGGATTAGAGAGCAGAGAGGACCTTTGCCCTGCTGCTCAGGTGGAAGTGACAGGCCCCAGGGCAGAAGTTCTCTGCAAAATGTCCAGCAGATAAAGATTCACATCCCTGCGGGACAATGATTTCTACCACCCACAAGGGCATGGGAGAAACAGAGACTGCTTCAGATGTATCAGCAAGAAGATGACATCACAAACTAAGCCAGCTTCCCTGAGAACATGGCTGACATCCCAGGGAGATGGAAGGGCATTTTTTTTTTTTTTTGGAGACTAAGTCTCGCTATGTTGCCTGGGGTAGTCCCGATCCCATGGACTCAAGCAATCCCCAACCTCAGCCTCCCAGGTAGCTGGGATTACAGGCACCTGCCACCATGCCAGGCTGCTTTTTCAAGACCACATCTCGCTATGTTGCCCAGGGTAGTCTCAAACCCGCAAACTCAAGTGACCCGTGGCCTCCCTGTCTCCTGCTTGGATTACAGGTGCACGCCACCACACCCAGCAAGTTGGAAAGGCATTTTGACTGGACTTGTGATTAAACGCTAGCCTTCCTCACAGCACCTGGTTCATAAGAAGAACTAAGTTATTGACACATTTGGAAAGCCAAGTCTCTGACACCCACAGGGGTGTACTGTGCCCTGCACAGCCTTCCTTTGGCCAGGCTATATTCCTCCTGGCCACAAGGACTGCTGGCTGGTGCTCTCTGCAGTCGGGTGAGTGGTTCAGGAAGAAAGGGGAGCAGAGAGGAACAAGACCCAGAATGAAAGCCTAAGAGACATGGTAAGTATAGGAGGCATTCATGGTCTGTATGCCTGAAGAGGGGAGCTGCATTACTATCCCAGAGTGGGTACGGACTGCATTCACCGATAGGGGCAACTTCCAACTTTCCTCCCCCCATCAACACCAACGCCTCACCCCCTGCATGAACTCACACCCAAAAGTGAACACCGAGTGGAGGGGAGTATTTTCCTCACTTGCCTTCTGCCCTTTGCATCCTCACTCCAAGCTGGTTATGAAGCCTATGATGCGGATTCTGGGGTGAGCACAGGGCTGGGGAGCTGAGATGGCTAAATCAAGCCATGTAATGAAGGAGTTGGGGATTAGAGAAGACAAGATTTGAGCTGGGCGTGGTGGCACATGCCTGTGGTGCAAGCACTGGGAGGCAAGAGGCTTGGGATCACTTGAGTTCACGGGTTCGAGACTACCCCAGGCAACACAGTGAGACCTGGTCTCGAAAAAAGCAGCTGGGCACTGTGGCAGGCACCTGTAATCCCAGTTACCTGGGAGGCTGAGGCTGGAGATCGCTTGAGTCCGTGGTACCCTGGGCAACATAGCTAGATCTAGTCTCCAAAAAAAAAGAGAAGACAAAATTTGGGGAGACAAGGGGGAAATATTACCAGAACAAAGCTGGAAAGAATGCCTCTACAGAGTGAGAGCAGAAGTCTTAGGATCACAATGTGCAGAGAACTAAAAAGAAAGCAAAGAGAGTCGAGAAGAATTGGCAGGGGTGTTAGTTGTCTTTCACTGTTTTTGAGAGATGCCAGTTTGAGATTGAGTATTTTTATACTCCTGACTGTTTGGACCATGCTTCCTTGCAAACCACTCCGCACAGACACTAATGTTAATAGACAAGAGTCCTAAGGGTAAAAGCAGCTCTACCGGGTGTTGATAGAACGTTGTTGAGGAAAACAAGACAGCCTGGCCCTACTCCTGTCTGTCCAGCCCCCTGTCCTTCCAGCCCTGACCAAGAAACCAGTGATGTGGCTTTAGGAGTGTCCCCCACCCCAGGCCCTCAGTCCAGTCTCCTTAGCTGTCCTCCGAGACACAGATGCCACGCCCCTCACCCATCCTAACAATGAGGAGGGCACAGAGCTCAGCTGCTTGCTGGGAGGAGCAGATAGATGGAAGAGGAGAGAAGACTAGGAAAGGGAGAAGTTATGGGAGTCCTTCTTCTCCAGAACCATTTGGCACCCACAAACCAGCACACTGGAGCAAAGGTCAAAGCAAGTAGTGCTAATGAAAGCCCCACAGCACCCTGAACTCCAGATGCCTGCATGCCTTCTGTGGGAATATGGGGTTCGCTGAGAAAGACAAAGGATGTTTCATTCTGAGACACCTACTCATTGCAAACTGCAGCTGTGACGTGAGCAGCTATGTCTCGGGGCAATACCAGGACCCTAGCTGCCCATGCCTGGATGGCATAGCACTCGGGTTGGAGTCACCAGAACGTATGCAGGATACCTTGGGAGAGGGAGTGAGCTCCAGGTTGCTGGGGGGGGGGGGCAAGCAGAGGCTGGAGAGTCATGTGACAGGCATTTGCACTCAGGTCAGGTAACCTCTTGTCCTTGATAGATGCTGCTTCCTTTCTAATCCCAGTGTTATATTCAAACAAAGAAGAGTGGGAGCAATTTACTCTACAAACTGGATTCAGAACACAAGGACTCCCACCACTCTTGTCAAAGTCGCAGTGCATTTTTTTTTTTGGTAAAGAATCCTAGTTTTTAAGTCCTCTAGGCCCTTTAATAAACACTGCTTTGTACCCTTTTGTTCCACTTCCTGTCTGACAAACTCCTACTCATACTTTAAAACCTTGGGACCATGAAGCCTTCTTTTGCCCTGTGCCCTTAGACAGGTTAGGCACTGCAGAAATATTCATACAGACTCAGTGTGGCATTAACTGCAGCATATTTTAGCATCCTAGAAGTTGCTCAAGAGATTAACTCTTTCTAATTTCTCCCACTGGCGTCTATTCCTACCAGGCATGATTTCTTCAAAAGGGGCTAGGCACTTGGCTTGCTCCCGTTTTTAAGGGGTAGAACATCTTCACAGGCTCTCAGGTTGTACACTAGAGGTTCCCAGGTCTCTCTGGGGGACACTGCCCTCGGGCTAGACTAGTTGCTGCTCGGACTTCCATCTCCCACAACATGACCTTCCTAGAGTGTGAGGCCTCAGCTGGGGAACTAAGGTAGCAGCAAAGATCACCTTCATTCCTTCTTCCACTGGCCTTGCTGAGCCTTCCCAGTTGGAGAAGTGCTTTAAACACTTTCTTTCTAGGCACCGCTCTTCTCCAGAGTGGTGAGATGCCTAAAGAGGCCGCCCAATCTGATGGAACGAGCACTGCAGGAACCAGGACACTTGGGTTCCGTTCCAGCTCTATCCTGTGTGACTACCCCACTCCAGGATTCAGTTCTCCTGTATGTATAGAGATGCATGTTGATGCATCTGTTTCTGGGGTAGCCTATCTGATAGGCAGGTGAGATGCTTTGTATCTGCGAACAATCTTGGCTCCATCTACCTCCACCGGAAGGGAGTAACCAGGAAGCAGGGTGTCCCCACCATCTGTCTCTAAAGGTGCTGACTCATGCTCTCCCTCTGGGTCAGCTCTTCAGATAAGCAGTGGAACTCTCTAAGTCATGAAGGAGTACTTGGGCCCGCTGGGACAGGAATGGCATAATGCCTAAGCCTGGACAACACTTTGCTTCATTTGTTCCCTCTTGAAAGCCTTCCAGAAATCCCTGCTATTCTCCCCATCCTCCAGTGGGTCAGTCCTGAATGGATCTCACTTATGGCTTCTCACTAAGCATCCTCTCCGCAGCCCTGCTGCCAACGCTAGCCCTTCATTAACCTTCAGCCATGACATGCCCTCTCCTCTTGGGCCTTGCACATGACCGGGGACACAGTAAGCATTCAGATGTTTTGACCTGGCTCACATTTGACTCACACTCCAAAGGTATGGGTCCTGATTTATGCCCCAGCGTTCTCAGGCATTAGGCTGAACTGAGCCAAAGATATCTTCAAGTCGGCCTGTGTTATCCCATCATCATAATAATACCTCACACCTTTACATTCTCATGACAAGGCTCTTAAGGAGGAGAGCGGAGATTGGAGTGACATGGGATGGTGATCCTGGCTCAGTGCTCTCTCCCTTGGAAAGGTTTCTTGCCGGGAAGCATGAGGGTCACCGTCCCTAAGGGGAGACCTATATGCAAAAGATGGAAGATGGTGGGAGGCATGAGGAGACTAGAAAGCTGGGGTGAGGCCTTGCATCCATGCTTCAGACCAGAGCACATTGTTGGAAGCAACAAGAAGAGGTGCCCCCTGGGTGGGCATGCGGGGTGCAGCCCAGAGCGCCACAAAGCCGAGCCTCAAGTACCTACGATGCTTGAGCAGCAGCAGAAGATTGGGCAGGACCCCAAAGCTGCCCTTGAGGAAAGAGGGCATTGCCTTCCCTCCAGGACTCTGGGAGGCCGTCTGAAGGACTCGATGCCTGACCCCTAACCCCCAGGCTGGGGGCGCGACAGGAGGAAGTTCCTTCCCAAGAGGGCCACCACCTCTGTCCATAGTCCCACTACCAAGGTGTTTTTCTGGATCTAGCAAACTGGAAAGTTTACCAGAGGAGTGGCTTCTGTGAAGTCCATCAGGAGATCACCTGGCTCCAAGGTAAAGGTACCTCCTCGGTCAGAGGGGCTCTGTAAAGACAGACAATTTCCCAGGTCAGAGGCAGGTATGAAGCAACAGTGGAATTTTACCAGCAAAGGCTCCTTACCTCTGCCTGCCCCACTCTAACACTGACCTCAACCTCATACCACGGCCCCACATCTCCCTCACTCAGCACTAAACTAAACTGAACCCCAAATGTTTGCTGAAATGTTAATGGGTAGGAGTAAGGTGCAGAGTAGGGAACTGTGGTTTTTGAAGCTGCAAACAACTTTTTTTTTTTTTTTGAGACTAGGTCTCGCTATTTTTGCCTGTGGAAACTCAGGCTCTCATTGCCCAAGCAATGAGACTCAAGCAATCCCTAGCCTCAGCTTCCCAGGTAGCTGGGATTACAGGCACGTGCCACCACACCCAGCTGTTTTTTTGGAACTAGGTCTCGCTACGGGCCCCAGGCGGGACTCGAACCGCGATCCCTAGCCTCGGCCGCTTCATAGGCTGAAGCTTACAGGCACGAGCCACCGTGCCCAGCTATAACTCTTCTTTTTTGTAAGAGAGACTGGGTCTCGCTATGTTGCCCGGGAAAGTCTCGAACCCACAGACTCAAGCAATCCCTGGCCTCAGTCTCCCAGCACTGGGATTACAGGCACCGCACCTGGCTTGCAAACAACTTTTATTAAGTGCTCCAAGCAGCTCCTTGAAGGCACCTTGGGAGGGAAAACACTTCAGAGAAAATATAAAGGGGACCAAGATGCCAGTCTGGATCAGGGAGCTAAATTCATCCACATGATAAAGAGGAAATCTTTCCTTTTCCTCCCTTTTTTTTTAAGAGGAAATCTTTACGGTGGAGCACAGACCTCTAAAAATTATGTGTTGTTGTTTTTGGTTTTGGTTTTTTTTTTTTAAATAATCAGTCCTCTGGCCCTGGGAGTGTGGGAGGAGGTTATAGCACAGGAGCCTAGAGGTTGATTCTTCACTGAGAAAATAAGCCCCATCAAATTGGTACCAGCAGGAGACCGCCAGGAGGGGGAGCCCTGCGGTCTCTGCTAGGACGCCCCAACCCAACTCCCTTGGGTTTTGTCCGTGTTCTAGTCGGGTTTGAACCCTGCTGTGGGGTATGTGCTGGAAGTCCGTGTCCACACGTGGGACAAAGCAGTGCTAGGGACTGCACCGTGGAGGGAACTTAACTTGAGATAGCAGGAAGAGATCTAAAGAAAGCAGGAGCCTCTGTCCTCTCAGTCACTGGCTAAGAATGAGCCAGACTCCTGAGGAGGCACAGAGGGTCATAGGGACAGGGTCCCGGGAAAGAGTGGCTGGGACATGCATAACTGTCCAGGGATTGGAAACCCCTGGGACTGCAGGGGTCTTAGTACCTAGTTTGCATGGCATTTCCACCTCCCC
>PVHY01026985.1:0-16728 GCA_004024945.1 Uropsilus gracilis
TCTTTCTTTCTTTCTTTTTTTTTTTTTGAGACTCGGTCTCCCTATTTTTGCCTGTGGAACCGCAGGCTCTCGTTGCCCAGGGTACCACAGACTCAAGCAATCCCCAGTCTCAGCTTCCCAGATAGCTGGGATTACAAGCACACGCCACCATGCCCAGCTATTTTTTTGGAACTAGGTCTCGCTACGGACCCCAGCCGGGACTCGAACCATGATCCCTAGCCCCAGCCGCTTCATAGGCTGAAGCTTACTGGCATGAGCCACCGTGCCCGGCCTCCTTCCTTTTCTTTGTTTTCTTTTTTCTCCTTGCTCCTCCCTTTATCTGCCTTTTTGGTGCTTCTTGCTCCCCATTTTCTCTCACGGGTTTTTCAGACTCCACTCACCAGGGCATTTGGGTACCTAGTCAACTTTAACTGCATCATTATCACCTTGTGTCACCTTGGTGATAAGTTGACCAGCTAGTGAGTAAATGAGTCTCCTGAATCCTGTGACTAAATCTAATGAACTCAGAGACACTGAGGAGGTGTCCTGGGGATCTTTCATCTGCAGGAGCTGATGAGCAGCGTGGGAACATCCTAGGCCTGCGGGGCACCCACGGGCAGCCTTGGAGATGGAGTCTGTAACAGGGTCTGGTGCTGTCTCTGGGCGGATGGCTGCAGAGCTGAGCCGAATTCTCAGACGCCCCCAGCTGGTTTCTGTGAATTACCCATTGGTGTGGGGGAACCTCTGCACACCTTCACACTGGAGCTGGGTCCAGAACCCCTGATTCACATGTGCAGACATTTTTCCTTCAGGAAAATGAGGTTTATGGCAAATAGGCCCAGGGTGAGCATGACGATTCATGGTGGATGCAACAAACAGAGAAAGGACTCCTAGAGCCCTTTGCTGCTGAAGCAGGAGGCCAGGTACAGGCAGGCTAATGGGCAGAGATGCAGGGAGGCTGGGAGGCCAGGAGGCAGGGAGACTTAGAGGCAGACAGCAACTGAGCCTACCCCACCAGCCACTGTGATCTCCGCCCTTTCTGGCGTCTCTGTGATCTCATAATGATCTCCATCCGAGCCTCTGTATTTAAATATACACACACTCCATGCTCTCTGGCTCCCCGCCAGGTACTCACAGTCACACGTACCCTGTGCTCACACGCCCAAGCACTCTTTTTGCACCAATACGTGTGAGCAATGAAACTAGAAAGGAAAGCAAGGTGGTGGTCATGGAGTCCAGCAGCGAGAGGGCGGAAAATAGACTGGGTAACCCCATTTCCTACATGAGGCCTTGGGTTCTGGCCCTGCATATGCCAGAGTAGTCATGCTGGAAACTGACTCAGGGAGCACTGGAATCTGGGAGCAGCGGCTACTTAGAGGGGTTGTTATAAGCCAGGGAGTACATGGGATGCTTTCCCGGGCATCACCTTCAATCCCCAGACCCCTCGGGAAAAGCATTTGCTCCAAATTACAGAGGTTCAGCAAACACAGCACACAAAGCCAAGATCACACAAAAAGGTGCTGTGTGACTTGAACTTGAGAATGAGTCTCTGAAGAGCCCCCACTCATTATCTGTTAGTTGCTCTGCCTCTGTGCCAGGTTCCATGGGGGTGGGGATGGTTCTATGCAAATGCTTCCAGACACCAGAGGCAAAAGACCTCAGAGGAGGCTGCCTGAACTCAGAGCATGAGTCCTGAGAGAGCTGCCTTCAATCTCCGGCTGTCCCCACACAGGATCTACCCACCCTCGTCCTCCAGGGCTCTGGGGAGGGAGGACCAGTGTTTGTTATAGACACAAAGGAAGTGAAAGCAGTTTGTCAATCGGCAGGTGTCTGTCAACACAGGATGGCTGCAATTTAGATGACTGCAAAGTCTTTTCCACAGAGTCCCAGTGAATGGTGAGGTTTGATCTCTCCATTTACTACTTATTATTTTGAGTTACAATTAACATAAACATGGATTAGTTTTTGGGTGTGCAATGCAGAGACTCGTGATTTGTAACCCATGTGAAATTGATACACAGTTGTGAGTGAGGCAGTTGAAAACTGAATAGGTGCCAAAATGCCCTGGTGGGTGGAGTCTGAAAGAACCACAAGAGAAAATGGGAAGCAGGAAGAGAGGGTGGAGATAAAAGGATAAAAAAAAAAAAAAAAGAAAGAAGGAAGGAAAAGAAAGGAGACAAAAGGCCGGGCATGGTGGCGCATGCCTGTAAGCGGCAGTCTAGGAAGCTGCGGCCGAAACTGGGGATTGAGGTTCGAGTCCCACTGGGGCAATGTAGCAAGACCTAGTTCCAAAAAATAGCTGGGCATGGAGGCACACACCTGTAATCCCAGCTACCTGGGAAGCTGAGGTTGGGGATCAGTTCCACAGGCAAAAATAGCGAGACCTAGTCTCAAAAAAAAAAAAAAAAAAAAAAAAGGAGACAAGAATGGTGGACTGAGAGAACAGGCCCACCTGGCCTGGCCAGGGGAAACCCCTGGAAGAGTGGGCTTGAGGTGACAAGGAGCCATGGTGACCGGCAGAAGAGTGGCTGGTGTGGACAGTGTGGTATCACAGCAAGGTGGCATAGTGAGCTGGTAAAGCTGATTTGGTATCAGCAATTGTGGAAGAAATTTGAAGAGACTTGGAAAAGTGGAGCAGCGCAGAACACTGGAGAAGAAGCGAAGAGAAGGTGCCGGAGAAAGACTGGACTTTGCAGGGTGCCTGCCTCAGGTGTGGAGGGGCAAAGGGCACCAACTTGGACATGTGTCTTTGAAACTTTTGGGACTGAAATGGTGACTGGGGTAAGAAAACTGGCCACTTGTGACTGTGAGGACTTTTCATTTTCCTGGTTAATTTTCAATGTAAATAAAACCCTGCTGTTGAACTGCTTTTGAGTGGCAACTGCTATGTGTGGGTGAGGGAACCAGGGAGGCAGAAACCACTTTTTAAAAGTCTTTCCCCTGTAAGAAGTCCCAGAGACTTCTGCCCATTTTCAATCCAATTTCAAAATGACGGCCACGATAGTCTAGCCTCCATCACTGCACACTGCACAGTTACAATTTTTTTTTGTCTTTCTGTGTGTGGTTTATTTCACTTTATATAATAACTTTTAGGTATACCCATATTGTTGCAAATGTCAAGATCTTGTTTTTTATACCATATTACACACATACGAATATATGTGGTATATATTTGTAGTATATATAGCCCATATATGTGTAAAATCTCAAAATTCCATGAAAAAAAGTCAAAATAAGCCAACAAACAAATTGAAGTACACAACCTGGGGGGGAACAGGGTGGGAACAGTTGGGGGGGTGAACCCCAGAGATCACAGAGATGTGAAATTTATATATAAATAAATTATTAATAAAAAATACAATTTTTTTTTAATGATGAGAACTTTAGGGTCGACTCTATACAAACATTTTGACCAGCCAGTAGTTCAACATGACCCGGAAGAGCCTGGGATGAGGTGAGTGCTCCCAGCACGTTTTCCTGCCCACAGACACCAGATACTCTCATATCTCCATTAAGCATTCACTTCATGATCAAGGAGATGAAGCTGGTTATTCAAGGATGAGCACTCAGTGGCCTCCTGCCTCCACTCCTCCTAGGTTATAAAGCTCACGAGGACAGTGATCTCCATCCTTCACGAATTAACATGAAGCCCACTACATGTTGGGACTAAATAATTACTGAAGAATACAAAGGTGTAGTCTGTGGTTTGTGTGGGGTGGTTCCCTGGAATACAGGTTTAACTCCTGTTAAACCAGGAGAGAATACTCCAAAACAATGATCTTGAAAGGGGTTTTCATATGAGGAGAGTGTGGCTTTAGAGAATAACTGAACGAAAAGCAACAAAATTCTGAAACCCAAAATAGGTTTAGGGCCCAGTTTCAGACAAGACCCATGATCCATGTCCTTGGTCCTTCTAAGAACACCTTGTCTCCACCCTGCTTTCCCACACCAGCAAGCCAGCGTGTGTATCTAGTCTGATGTCAGCTTCACAGAAAGTCTTTCAAAGCATGACCATGAATTCCATTAGGCCATGAAGCGTCATTTCCAGAAGGAGAGGTGTCCAGGTTGGAGATAGCCCTCAAAGACCCTGAGATGGCTCGTGAGACACCAGAGACGGGTCAGTAAGGCTGATCCACTTTTACCCAGAATTCTTCAAGGTCATCTTGGTCTTGGAGACAAGCTTCAGAATGTTACCAGGACAAAAAGCGGCAGAAGCCACTAACCAACAAGTCACACACAAAAGGGCACCTTTTAAAATGCGACTTCTGATGCCCAGTTTTCTTACCAGATCCTTCTCACCTGGGTGTAGCAATTGCCACTTAAATGCAGTTTGACAAGGAATTTTATTAACAAGGGAATTTAACAGGGAAAACGAAAAGTTCTCACAGCCACAAGTAGCCAGTTATCTTACCCCAGTCACCATTTTCCATCCCAAAGTCCCAAAGACACATGTCCAAGATGGTGCCCTTTGCCCCTCCACACTTGAGGCAGGTGCTCTGCAAATATCCATTTTTTTTTTTTTCCAGTGTCTTCGCTTCTTTTCCAGTGTCCAGAGCTACTCCGCTTCTCCAAGTCTCTTCAAACATCTTCCACAGTTGCTGATGCACAAATCAGCTTTTCAAATCCCTGGCCACCTCCAGGTGCCAGCTCACTCTGCCACCCTGCTGTGGTGCCACCCTCTCCACACCACCACTCTTCTGCTGGCCACCAAGGCTCCTTGCCACCTCCAGCTCACTCTTCAGGGGGTTTCCCCTGGCCAGGCCACGTGGACCTGTTCCCTTAGCCCGCCATTCTTGTCTCCTCCTTTTCCTTTCTTTGCTCCTTCCTTTTATCTCTCCCCTCTCTTCCCACTTCCCATTTCCTCTCTGGTTCTTCAGACCCCGCCCACCAGGGCATTTTGGGCACCTATTCAATTTTTTACTACCCTTGGACCAAGAACCCTGTAAGAAGCCTGGGCAGACGTGAGCTCAGGGGTTTGAACCTCCCCAGGTACTGGCCAGCTCTCCACTGCTGGAAAGCTTGGCTCCAGGGGCCAGAGCAGGGGCGTATGGGCTGTGAGAACGCTCATGCTTTTAGGAGATGCTACATCCGGCTTAAATATTCTCAATCTTGGGTCTCCTGACCTTGGTGATGGCCAATGGGCAGAGCTTTCCAAGGACAAGACAATCCTTTCCAAGGACTCATCCACCTGGCTGGGCATTATTCTCAAGGCTTCCAAAGCCGCCTCAAACAGGCTGCCAAGCGAACAAAAGCCCACTTCTAACAGGGGACGTGCAGAAAGCTACTGGCTTGGGCAAAGGAAATCATCCAGGCTGCACACACCCCTCTTTCATCCCTTGTTTGTGCAGAGGGTTCTGGGGCTCCTGCCATTGGTAGGATATTTGTGATTTGTAATCAAGAGTAAGATTTTTGGTTTCATCCCTGCTCATGGCAGGAATAAAACCCAAGGGGGTCTCACCAGCGAGAACAATAGCTTATTTTAATGTCTTATGCTAAAAAGGTGATGTAAGCACCCGGGTGGGCGGGGTTGCCCGAAGGCACAATCACGTGATTGGGTATTTGGCACCCTCTGTCCTGCCCCTGACTTCTGTGGCATGGAGCAAGCTTAGTGTTCAGATCAATTGCCAGGGACTGATGATGTGAGCGTTGAGTGGGATGAGACCTCCGGAAAACGCCCAAGCGCTGGACTCACACACAGAGCCTCGGGGGTTGTACCTGTGAGATGCTGGGGGGGGGGGGGTTGTGGGGTGGTACTGGGGGCTGGAAGTCCACCTCTAACCCCCCCTTCCCTTCCACCCCCGCCTCTGCACACCTTCCCTGCACATCTCTTCTGTCTGGCTGTTCTTTTATATTTCTTCGAGGTTTGTGGGCGCTCACGCAAATGAACAGACCCCCCTGCCAGGAGCGGGGGTTCGTGGGGAGATCAGCTCAGATGGCAGCCAGGATTCCAGTCTGCAACCTCCAATCCGCCTCTGGAGGGTTAGAAACCTCAGTGCCAGGAGATGCACTGGGCTTACTCCCGACGCCTGCCGTCGGGCGGGGCGGGGCACCAGGACCCCCTGTGGGCGTCACCCGGCAGACCGGGGCTCCCGGCTGGACAGGTCCAGTGGGCGTCCAGGCCTCGTGGTGGTGTGAGCGACACCGCGTCCGCGCTATGCGAAACTGGCTCCAGGAAACCTAGTCCGTGCGCAGCCCCAGCAGGCAGAACGGGTCCTCAGGCACTATGTCCATCACGTCAGACAGCAAAAGAAGCAAATGGTGGTGATGGGGGGTGGGGGTGGAAACCGTGCATCTTCACTCCTGTCAGAGATGATGCTGCTGTACGTCCGCTTTCTGAAAGCCTGGCAGGCGCGCGTGAGCAAAGGCAGACGGCTCTCACCGCCTGAGCGTGCAGAGTGGGCTGGTGCAGTTGCGCCGTTGCCCAGGAGATGGCAGCAGTGTCCGGAGAAAGGGCCTTTCGCCCTCGTTCCGCCTGGGATGAGGTCAGCGCCAAGGCCCTACCTGCCCATCTGGACTTAACGGGATCGCCTGAAGCAGGTCCTGAGACCACAGGTAACAGGTGCCGGGCAGGGTGGGCTGCGGGGGGGATCTGTTCCAGAATAGGTCGATTTTGAGTTTAGATTTTAGACCCAGCTAGGATGACTGTTCTTTAGAATTGCTTACACCGCGATGGTCGGTGGCAGCCTTGGCTTTGCTCTTGTTCTAAAGGTGTGTGCAGACAAGGCGCCCCTTATTTCCTGCACCTGGGTGACCCCTCCCACGCCCCATTTTTAATGAATTAAAAGGCATTTTTCAGACAAGGCAGTCACCCCCAATTTACAAATGAAACCACGATGGTCTCAGCAGGAATTACAGAAGAGATGACCGAAAGCGGTTTTCTCACCCAGTTTGGAGATGGACATTTTAATAGAAATTCAAAACCATAGGTACAAACAGAAGGAAAGTGTCTGCAGCCCAGTGTGGGGGGTGAGAGGCCCCCCTGTCTGCTCCTCACAGCTGTGGATTGGAGGCAGCTGTCCTGCGAACACAGCTGTTGTTCTGTGCTTGATAAGATGGATTTCATCATTTAAAATGAGTTAAAATGCAAGGTTCTAGGTGACGTTGTCATCTAGCACAATTTAATGTTAAAATTACTGAGGGCGACAATGATGTAAAAAATATATATGCAATCAATTTTTAAAAATAAAATAAAGAATCACTGAAGAATTATTGAAGGATATAAAAGATAAGTCACAACTAGTGTTTTTACAACAAGATCACTGAGAACACAGAGAGGTGGATGGGGTAACCTATATGGCAGAGCTTTGCCTCACCTGATAAAGCAGATTGATGCCAATTGTACTCGTGTTTCTTTGGGGGAAATATTTATTTTAAATTGATTGCACACACACATATATTTTACGTCGCTGTATACCCCGAGATTCTCCCACCACCTTGTCACCTGTGACCCATCATCTAAAATCTTTGTTTTTATAGCTGTGTAAATAAGAGCCAAGGATGTCAGCTACTAGTTTTTCCAACGGAAGTGTGTTATCAACAGGCAAACTGCATCAGCTTAATAGCGCGCAGCCATCTTAGAGCTGACGTCAGAAATATGTCAAGGTTCTCTGCTTGGGCCAGGAAACAAATCTTTTAAATAAAACCATCAATGGGGATGTAAATACCCCCAAACAGATGAGTGGTTCAAAAAGGTGTGGTTTATAGACAGAGTAGGCTACTATTCAGCCATCAAAAATGACAAATTCATGTCGTTTGCAACCACATGGAGGGAGGCTGCTCAGTGAAATAAGTCAGAAAGAAAAAGAAAAATTATGGGTTAGCTTCACTTATAGGACGGCTATAGGAAGACCAGACAAAGGGTTGAAAAAATGAAGATAAGACTTGCAGGCAAACTATAGATAAGAGGCATGGGTGGGGGGGGAGAAGGGTAAATTGAATGAGGAAAGAGCACACAGGTCGATGGTGATGGTTCCCAGGTGAATGTGGTGGGAGATGTAAGGGAAATCAGGGGAGAGAGCAAACACTATCAGGAATGAGCAATAAGTAAGAGAATTAAAATATTAATCAAATAAAAATTATCAACATTTATTTAATATTAGTCACATCAAGATTCATTTATTTTTATTTCTTTATTTAAAAAATTACTCATCTTTCACATCGTTGTCAGCCCCAGGGATCTCCTGCCACCCTGTCACCCGTGCACATTCATCTTAATCTTTTGTGCCCATCTCACCCCCAATTCCCCCCTTCCCCTTTCTTGCTCTATATTTCAGTTCTGATGACAGTTTTAAATTTTTCTTGTCTGTTTGTCTTCCCTTTGTCCCTCATATAAGTGAGACCATCTCATATTTCTCTTTTCATTCTGGCTTATTTCTCATTTATTATTATTTTCTCAATATTGTTCCACTTGATGGATTCATGTTGAAGATCAAAGGTCAACGAGGTACAAATTAATATTGAAATTTGACTAGGTGGGAACAACTGTTTATCATTTCAGAGGAGCAGGAGCAAATATTTTCATTTACCCATATGATCCGCCTTCTTTATTGATTATGGTTAAATACACACCACACGTATTACAGCATCTGACCGAGGCATTCAGTACGCTCACATTCTTGTGCACCCAGCTCCAGGTGGTGTTCATCTTCCCAAACTGCAGCCCACAGGCCCTTCCTCAGCTCTGTACATCACTCTCTGGGCTCCAGAACCAAAAGCCCCAACCTTGTCTCAGGAGCAGAACCCCAATATTTGCCTCCTGTGATGGCTCCACCTCACATGTTGGCTTCCAGATTCCTCTGTGTTGTCACAGGCAACAGAATTTACCTCCTTGCTTGTAAGCTTAGCATTTGTGTTATGTATTTGTGCTCTTGTAACCGGGAGATCAGAGTTCAGGCCACCTGTCACCACCAGACAGGTGACCTGAATAAAGCAGAGACAGGGATGGACTCTTGAAGGTGAGCTTTAATCAGATAGCCAGTGACCTGGAAGATGGGGCGCTAACATGCTCAGGGAACCGTCTTCCCATTTCATTTGCAGCCGGCTTTTTACAGCGGGTTGAACAAAGCCAGCTAAACAGCACGCCAGCCTTCAGTGATACCAGCAACCTGTGGTGTCAGCCTCCAGAACTTCTTAGCACCTCCTGGATACCTGGCTTCATACCCCCAGGGCGCTGAGGCCAGTCTTCTGATAGCACTGGCTCCTGCCCTCCTCCAGATGTATCTCCAGGTTGGCAATGAACTGAGGGCAGACAGGCCATAAACAATATGTGTGTGCAGACAACTCTCTGTGGGACAAGGGGGTGGAACAGGGCTTGTTGGCACCTTAACAGAAAGAAAATAAGAAGACCCCAAGGGAATACAGAAGCATAATGGGAACTATGAAAGTCCTGTCCTGGAGGGTGTTGGGAGTGGTGCCAGGAGAAGGAACGGTGCAGGGCAAGGGTAAGAAGCTGGAATTTGGGGGGGGGGGCATTGGAAGTCATGCATGGGAAGAAGAACAGATGAAAGAGATTGAGACAGCCTAAGACAAAGATGAACTTAAGTCTTAGACCAGGACTCAGTGAGCATGTGCTGTGTCATGTATTATCAGTTCCAAGCTCCCTTAAATACCCTGGTAAAGGTAAAATCCTAATCTTCCTCCCCAAATCCATACTTCACAGGCCATTCCATCTTTCAGATCAATGTCAACTTCATCATTTCCATTGTTTAAGCCAAAAGCCTCATTCCTCACTTTCACTTAAACCATCAGCAAATCATATAGGTTGAATCTTCATAGTATATTTCACTACCTCTAGTAATACTACTATAGACATCTTTTGAGTCAACATCATCTCACATGTGAATTATTACAATACCCTCCATACTGATGCTCCTGATTTATTTTCTTATAATCTGTATTCAGCAAGTAGGTATAATAGCCAATTAAAAAATGTAAATTGGACCATGTATTCTCTGGGTTCAAATTTTCCTGTAATCTTCCCTTTGATTTCAAAATGAAGGGCAAAGTTGGTAAAATAATCTACACAGTCCTACATAGTTTACATCATGTCCTCAGCACTTCTCAAGTCTCATTCCCACTACTTTGCTCTTACCCCAGTCTATTTCCATGAATTTAGCTACAATGGATAAAATGCATGATGAGTGATGATGATTTTCATTTGATTTATTCCTCTAATGCTTGATGCATAATAGATGGTCGATTCATTTAATAGCATAAATTGTATAGGTTGGTAAAAATTGGCATACATACATAAAATGGTATAAATGTATGGAATAAATTGTATAAACTGAACTCTGGACTTTATTTTCCTATTTTTGCATCATCTGTCAACGGCATATGCATTAAGCAGTAAGAGTGTCGGTTCTACATCAAACTCACAAAGCTAAAGCCTAAGTTCTTCCACTTGGCCTATTTCTGTGAGATTGTTCAAGTTCCTTGGGCCCTTACTTTTCTCATCTATAAGTAAGATTAGATCAATAGCCAGAATGTAGGAAGTACTCGGCAAATATAGGTTATTGCTGTTATCATTGATGTCATAAAATATTACTATTATTAAAATTCATTAACAAATGAGATGACTTGTAGCACTAAAGACATCCTGCTCCACTTTATCTTAATTAAAGTTGAAGTTCTTACGAACACTCCCTTGATAAACATGCTTTTTATAGCCACCAACCTGGACTGCTGTCCAGAAAACTTTTCCCCATTTGTTTTTCCAAGAAAAAAGCAAAATTTATCAAATATCATTTTCAAAATAAAGTCAAAATGTGCAAATCATTACTCCTCGGTTGGCTATTTTTTAATGGTCCTATCAGAAAAGAGGTTAATGTGACATGACTTTGCTGGAGAATGCCTGCTGATGCCTTATAACACTTTCAACTTTTTAATAGGGCAAATTATAGCACAGCTTGATATCTTTATCATTTATAATGCACACCCAAAAACAATCTATTTCATTATTATTAAGATGAGTGCTAGAGTTTTCTCTCTTGTCTCTTGTCTCTTGTAGGGTATTTCATAGGGTATTGCTTGATGATTGTATGTTTAGGGGCCATTTTGGTTTCTGCTCCCTGCTCTTCTCACTTCAGCACAGCAGTTTCCACCACTTTGCTGTCTGGGCATCTATTTGTAGGAGCTCTGAGTGTGAGTAGAATGGGATCCCCATAGGGAAATTCTCTATGAATGCTAATTCGGTTCTAAGTCAAGAATGGAGTGACCCAGTTTCAGAGGTGGGAAGACAGGAGATGGCCAAGACTCACACTTCCTCACTGCTCTTATACATCTTGTTTCTCTTATTCAAAGAAGCAGAAGAGGGGTTAACCATCCTCCCTGCTGACCACCAAGGATTGGCTGGTTGGGGCAGGAGGCAAGAGGGGAAAGTAACACAGCAGGAAACACCAGCACATTTCCTATCTGACCTTATAGCCAGCTCTGGAAATGTGGAAGCGTTTTCACATCCTTGTGAGGACTTTGATGAGACCATGGCATTCCCTTCATTTTAAGGATCATCCACTTGGCAAGCAGAGAGTGAAAGTGTATTTTTAAAATAAACAATGACCACTAGGTTTCCATAAATCATGCTAGCAATGTCAGACTTGTGGGAGGCAGGGACACCCTTCCTTTGTGTTTCAATGTAACCTGAACCCTTAAAAACCATTTTGCAGCCTTTTGTCTAAGAAGGGCCCACTCTACCCTCTTCTTTGGAAGAGAACCAACATAGACCCCACTTCCCACAAAGGGTCTTGTCTTTTCCATGTAGCAGCCTGTTTATGTCTTTTCTTTCCTCCCTTTTATTAATTTTATTTATTTTCATTCTTTAAATCACAACCTCGGGAAATGGTTTTTGGGACACCTCCCCCTCCCTCTGGCATCCCCTCTGTTCACTCAAACCCCTCTCTTTGTTATTAGCTAGTTCTTTCTTTCCTGTGGCAGCGTTCTTTCGCTGGGTGAGGGACAGTGTTGTTGGAACCAGATGAACCTTGCTGGTAGGTTTTCAGGCTTAAGGTTGCATTGGGTGGCCAGTCTATCTTCATCTGTGGTCTGTCCATGCTTCTCGCTGCAGGCTGTCTTCTCCAATCCCATCTCTGTTGTCCTGCTGTTTTACCTTATGGTTCTGGTGTCTGGTTTAGGGGGCCTCACCCCCAGCCAGTGTGGGTGAAGAGGTCTCTCTGTAGATACATGCATCTGTGAATGGCCGTTGTAGAGCATCTCCTCTGCCTCAGTTTGCAGCTTTGCTGTGGAGCCGATGCCCCCACTCTTTGACCTTCCTCTCCCGTGGTGTGGGGAGGGGCACTTTGCTCTCCTAGAAGGCATCTCAGAGATGAGGTCTTTGCTCTTCCAGACCCAGTGAGCATGTAGGTTTGCATTCATAACATTGTGTTTCCGTAGTTGTTTCTCCAGTCTCACATGCACTGGTTCTCTCAATAGTCCATCTCCATGTCCAGCTCAGACTTGTGGGCTGGATTTTTACCTGGTCACCTACCCATTCTATGATGGGGTTTGTATTATTTATGCTCTTCCTCCTCCTGAAGATTAGCTGGAGAGAATGAAATGAAAGGGGCATTCACCCCACTCCCACTCCCCCTGTGTGGGGGCAAGGCCTGGATGGCTTTGCAGGTACAGTCCCAAGCCCCCTTGGGCTAGGGGCTTGGCTGACCCATGTCTTGGCCCATTCAGGTTGCAGATGGCTGCCCTGTACAACCATCCACTGGTGGATGGGGCTAAAATCCCACCCCCCAGGCTCTCTGGGTGCAGGGGCCTACCCAGAGTTTCATGCCACCTTGGCTTCCCACTGGAAAAGGAGCTCTGACAGCCCAGGACCCCAGGCAGACAGGCAGCCCTGTCCATATCTTTTCCTTGTAGCAGCCTATTCATATCTTTCCATGCAGTAGACTGCTCAATGGAGGGAAAGGCTCACACTCTAGACAGATGGTTCATACCAAGCAAGGCACCACCTCTGGGTGGATCCAGTCCTTGTGTGAACACAAACTTCCCAGCCAAGCCAGCAGTCTCTGCTCTCCTGCCCTGTAGCACGCCTGGTCCTTTGCCTTTTCTATTAGCCACTAACTCTCTCTCCCACATTCTCTTATGAGACTGGAGTTAGTTCATGCAGAACCCCCTCGTCTGTGATTACTCAATCCCAAAGCCACAAATGTAACCAGAGCTTCAGTTTCTCAAAATACCTTCCCTCCACCAGCTGAACCCTCACCACTAACTTCTGTGGCATTATGATAAAAGCTCTTCACATCTGAACTAGTACTTCTCACTTTCTTCAACTCCCAGTCTTAATCAAGCCACCTAAACAACGACTCAAAGTCTCTGTTTCCGCACCTCACATCCCACAGTCCCTTTCCTAAGTGCTTCTGTTGGCTGTTCCCACCCTCCTGTCTCTTCAAGTCATTGGTCTTTTTCTATGCCTGTTCTTTAAGTTTTGTCATTTAGTAACATTCCTCCTCACTCTCTGCAGGTTTCCTGAGCGCCTAGTGATTTTAACTTAAGTCCAGCCCCTCCATGCATCTGCTTTCCTTCAGTCAATGAAGGTACCTGAAGACGGACATATGGTTGACCAGTATGGACCACCCCCCCGCCAGTGTTATCACTGTCAAAGTCTTATATGTCCCATTGATTGAGTGACTGCTAGTAACACAGTAGTCCAGTTCCATAGACAACTGAATTGGTCATTTTTCTCTTTTCTGAGCAATTTGCCATTACTAGATTCCTCTCAATGATCTCTGGGGAAAAATCAACTAAACCCTTCATAAGTATGAGCCCTAACACATCTCAGCTGGTTGAAATAAAAAGGATCTCAGACTTAATTCTTTTTTCGTCAAAAATGCCTCCAGACACCTTAAGGAAATAAAGTTTATTCAGAGCAGGTGAGGGATCCCAACTTCTCCGCCAGTTCATTAGCAGAACCAGGAGAACAGCCTGAGTTCCTCGACTCTGGACAAATGCTCTTTTCCCTCCAGGGTGGTGAGCTTGTATCCTAGCCCAGGCTCAGCTCAGGCCTAGTTGACCTCAGCTGCTTCAACAGTGGAAACTCTGATATGTATCTTGGCCCTTAATGGGAGAGAGGACCATCCCAGCTAAAGCCCAGAGCTGTATTTTTCTAGAAAACTTTGCTTCCCAATGAGTTCATTTCCATAAATGTTAAGGTCAGAGACTAAGTGTGTAGAGTAAGAGTTGAGGCTGTTCTCCTGAACCCCCTCAGAAACAGGGGATCATCAGCCTGCAACCAGTTCCTGACAAAGGTGGGTGGGGTGGGAGAAGAGGCCAGCAAAGGCTTTTTGAGTCTCCCCTTAACCACCTTTCCCTCCCCGCTCCCACAAAGAAGACAAGGAAATAGCACATCCTGATTCATGAAGAGCCAGGGTCTGGTTAGTCAATGAAGAGGACACACAAGATGGCGGGTGATGCCAGTGTGCACTCCTGGGGCATGAAGCTAAACCATGAGCCCAGAACCATGAACATGTGCTAGGGCCTCAGAACATTGGATGGGGTCAGGATTCTGGGCAGGGACTCAGGAGTTGTACCACCTCCCCAGCCCTGTTGCTGACATGTCTGAGTTCTCCTGAAGTTTGCTTCCTGCTCTGGGTATGTTTATCCATATAGACAATGTGGGGGATAAATCTGTGTATCTCAGGAATGGCTTCCATGTGTGCAGAACACATAGAAAGAGAAGATGATACCTGGAATGACAAGATACATGGGGGAGCCAGGCATGAGTCACAGGGCAATGCATGACTCTGTTGCCCATGTGGCCACTCTGGGCCAAGGCTCAGCCCACTGCCTGCTCTTCCTTTGGGAAGTCAGCCTCCCAGACACATGACTTGCAGGACCAAGGGAGAAGAGGGCAAGATGGCCACCCTGCTCTGCACACAGTGTCTGACAACGCTGCTCACACAGAAAGGAGCACAGACACCTCGATGTCTTTGCAAAGGAATCCTATCCTCCAAGAGCCCCTTTCCCCAAGAAGCAGTGCGGTGAATGTGGTTCTTGCAGGCCCATGTGTAAGTAAGCATCCAGCTTCTGTTTTATGGAAACCAGGCATGGATTTTCACAGAAAACCTGTAATCTGGGATCCCTTAAAGCAATAGAGCATTCTGAGCTGCTGAGGACATGAAGGAGCCATGGCAGAGGCCTGGGCAGAGCCACCTCTGTCCTCAGAGCTGCAGACAGCTGAGGAGCCAGACCTCCTGCCTCTCACTAAGGGCATCATTCAGGCAACCCCACTAGGACAGTCGCTGATTAGATCAGGTGAGAAACCAGAAGGTAAGCTGAGGTACAGAGAAGAGTGGGCACAGTCTGTGGCCTCGGGAGCATGGCTGGGCCACACAGGGAGGGTCACAGGTCACCGGCTGCTTCTGACAGGACCTCAAAGATGAGTTTCTCCTCCAGGTTCTGAGCAGCCTGGCAGCCAATGCAACAAGGGCCATGGGGGCAGGTCTCACCCTCCTCACCGACTCCTGGAAGCCCTGGAGATCCTTGCTCGCTCGGCATCACGACTCGGGAAGGGGGGAAAGGACTCTCCCCTCGTGGCCCTACACAGAGCGCTATTCCTCAGTCTCTGAAGTCAAGAAACATCTCCTGGTGGGTGTCGGCCTCACTGTGAGGATTTTAGATTGACTCTCATGGTCTCTGTGGCTTCAGCTGGGTCATTCTGTTGAGCTGAGTGCCTGGAAGCAGACAGGGGGAAATAATGGTGGTCAGAAGAGATCGTCAGTCAGCAGACGGCAGTCAGAAGATGCCTGATAAATGGGAAGCCCAGCGGGGCTGCGGTTGGCTTCTCCCAGACGTGGACTTTAACAGATTTCTCTCAAAGTCCCCCCTTTTTTTGAGTAGTCATTTCCCCCTTAAAGCAGACACATCTGTCATGTGACCAATCCTTGGAGCCAAGTGTAGGGGAACCCCCAGGCTCAGCCATCTGTGTGGGTTCTTTATTGCTTTGCTAGTTCCAGCAGTTACAGACACACCAGGCAGGGCAGAGCTAGGGACGTGAGGGGGGGGGAGGCTGGGTGGGAGGCAGGCGAACCCCCAGCCTCCCTGGGAATCTTCATCCTCTTTCTCTGGGCTCTCTCTGGTGCTTGTACTCTCTGCACCCCGTTATGCCCTCTTTCCCAGGTCCGGGTGTGCACACTCACACATGCGTGCACCCACTGGGCCGCACAACCTGGGGGAAGGCGCAAGACCCCAGGTGCTGGTGATACAGGCTAATGGAGGGGAAAGCCTGCCCAACACACCCTGCAACATCCCTTTCCATTTGGATTTTATTTCACTTTGGGATCCATGTATTCAACAGGAAGTTTAGGTGCAGAGTTTGACCCTGAAACCTGAACACACAATTATTTTTTTATTAGATATTTTATTTTTGGATTTCTTACCACGTAAGATTGTTGATCCCCGTGGGATCAACATCCCCCCTCCCCTGCCACCCCTCTTCCGGTCATTCCGTCTCCTTTTTTATTGCTCTTTGTCCATGTTGGGCCTTTCTTTCCTGGAGCTCTGTCCATGCCTGGGTGAAGATGTGCTTTCTTGGTCTATGGTCGACCGCGCTACTTAGTTTTCCAGTCTTCATTTTGCCCTCAGAGGCCAGTCCACATTCGTTTGACTTGGTTCAGTGCCTCCTCGTTCTTAGTGACTGTCGATTCAGTTCTGTTTTGTTTTCTTTCCCATTTTGTTGCCTTACATTTCAAGTCCTTGGGCTAGGGATCCCAGTTCCCAGCCTTTTTTTTTTTTTTTTTTTTTTTTTTT
>PVHY01026986.1:0-16716 GCA_004024945.1 Uropsilus gracilis
GAGTTGTTTGGCAGTTGTGCTGAACACAGTATTCTAGTATCTGAAGCATCAGGGGAGTGTGTGGGAATTCCAGGCAGGAAGATGTAGAAGAGTACTTCTAAAGGAATGAGAGAGCAACCAGCAGGGGGGAACTGTGAACAGAGATGCCGAGAACCATTTCCCAAAGCCAAGGACAGTGGCCCAGCTCTTGTTCTCATTGCAGTCCATCCATCTCAGGGCAAGAAAGGCCCATGGCCTCACTAGGGTCTCAAACAAGTGGCTGTATTGTGTGTGTCCAGCTGGGGTATGGGCCAGGGCGGGTGTCATGGGAACTGCCCCTCTGCTTCTGTGGAGGGAAGTGGCCTCAGAGGCCTCGCCTGGCGCCTCTGTTCTTTGCTGACAGACTTTGGACCACTTCCTCAGGCCCCCTCTCTGGCCTTCCCCATCATCTTCCCAAGACAAACTGAGCTAACTGTGTAGAGCATGCAGGGAGGAGGTCGGAGGTGGAATCTACAGAAGTGGTGATGATAGCATCCACCATTTTGGTTTCATCCATCCAGAGCTCAGCTCGGCTCTGGGCCTTGTCACAGCAGCTGCGATTCAACCTCTGAAAACCTTTCAACAAATTCATCAATAGCAACAACAGTGAGCTTTATTTTTCACCCTGCTCTTTCCATGACTAATCTGTAAGAGGTTGTGAAAGATTGTAAAGAGTTGGTCCACAGGGCAACCCTTCAGGAGAAAAGTCAAATATTAAAAAAATATATAAATTTTACTGAAGTAACACCCGTTTAAGTCATTACAAAGGTTTCTGGTGATTGGTGTTATCATTTGCCATCTGCACTTACTACATTCTGATGGCCTCCAGGAATGAGGCAGTTCCTCACCCTGCAGTTGATCCCTTTTACCCCAATTGCACACCTCCTTTTCCCTACCCTTTCGAAGAATTTGAGGACATGTTTTAAGCGAATGTGGCGTCACTTGAGCAAGGGTGTTCGCTGAAGAAGTCTGTGAATGGTGCCTGGAAGAAACAGGGACAGAATGGGAGCTTCCAACACTATAATTTTTAGAGACTACGTCTCACTATGTTGGCCAGGGTAGTCCCGAACCTGCGGACTCAAGTGATCCCCAGCCTCAGCCTCTCAGGTAGCTGGGATTACAGGCCCCTACCACCATGCCCAGCTGCTTTTCCAAGACCAGGTCTTGCTGTGTTGCCTGGGGTAGTCTCAAATCGACGAACTCAAGCAATCTTGCCTCTTGCCTCCCAGTGCTTGGATTACAGGCACATACCACCATGCCTGGCTGCTTCCAACACTGTTAAGATGTTGACTCTTGGATTTTTCCCTTTCTGGACATGAAGGCTGAGGCAGGGGCAGGGTCAGATCTCTAAACCAGGCAGGGCATCCCAGTTAGGGGAACAGAACCCTATGCTTGGTCTCAAAACATCTCTTGCATAGTGATCTAGAAAACTGGTCTCTAGGGCAGCCCACTGATGCTGGAGAACCAAAGGCCAGTTGCTTTTGGCCAATATTCCTCTTCTCTTCCCCTCTCAAACTTCTGCAGCCTCCCTCCCTGGAAGGAAGGGAGAAAGAAAGGCAATTTGGAGACTATCAAAGTGAGTGGCTTTCACTTTCACAGAGCTGGCTGGGGAAGATTGTTTCCAGGTGGCCTCCCTGGGGCCCTTCCCAGCCTGGCTGGGGCAGAGGGTGGGACTCGAGGCGTGGGTAGCAGGCCCGGAGGGCCGCGGGAGCTGCTCCCCCTGCCCAGAATGCCTTTCCCCAGAGCTGTCAGGGTTGCCAACTTCTTAATCGAGTCTCAGCTCAAAGGCACCCACCTCCCTAAGGCCTCCCCTCATTACCTAATCTACATTGGCACCCCATCCCCATGGCCTCCTATAGAAATCCCTCTAGGACATGATTTAAAGGGCCCACTCCGATCTGCCTTGGCTGCACCCCTACTCATGAGTGAAACATCCTGAACCAAGGTGGTCCTGGATCCTCCCATCCACATAGAACTTGACATTTGGAAAACTCTAGAATTCCCTGTCCAAACATTCTGAGCCTGCTTCTAGCCATGGGGTCCTCTCCTCCAATGGTGACTATGCAGCTTGTATGAGCACTCCACACCCGAGAGGCCCAAGGGTGGATGTGTGGTGTGAATATGCACCCACACACTGTCCTCAAGGCCTCTCAGGATGAGATGGTGAGAGAGAAGGGCATTCAGGCTGGGACCCATGTGTGCTGTGCTGGGGCCCAGTGCTACCAAGCCTGCTCCCAGCTCTCTCTCACTTCACTCTGTTCCCTTCATTGCAGTGCTTCTTGCTGTTTGAAACCTACCATCACTCATTTTCATTTTACATGCCTCCCCCAGCACCTTGCAGGAGTCCAGGCGGGGTAAGAGCAGACCTGATGCCCCCAGGAGGGTGGACCGGGGCTGGGGTGGAGGTGGTGTTTCTCATGCCACCTGCTCACCCACTCACTCAGGGATGCCCCATCCCTCCCCACTACCTGCTGCTATTCCCACAAGAGTGAGCGATGCGCAGGACCCAGAGGCCAGGGGACAAGCTCCGTCTTCACTTGTCTCTTGGCCGATATGCCGTCAACACACAGGCAGAAAAGCGTGTCCCTGGGGCCAGGATGTCTGGGTTCTGCCGTGAGCAAGTCATGAAAGCCTCTCTCATCTTGGACTTCGAAGAACAGCTTCTCCCTCCTGAGGAGAATGTGAGGGACAGATGTGGTGAGGGAAGGAAAGGTGCCATGTGGTCTGAAATGTGGTTCCCATTTGAGGGTAACCCCAATGAACGGTGTCCCAGCTTCCCACTCAGCATGGGCATCCTCAAGCACAGAGAAAAAGTTAAAAAAAGAAGGGCTTTTTACAATCAGGGAACTGCAAATCAAAACCACAACGAGATACCACCTTACACCAGTAAGAAAGGCCCACATCCAAAAAATGGGCAACAACAAGTGCTGGCGGGGATGTGGAGAGAAAGGAACACTCTCACACTGCTGATGGGAATGTAAACTTGTCCAGCCACTATGGAAAGCAGTGTGGAGGACACTCAAACTAATGAAAATGGAACTACCATTTGACCCAGCAATCACTCTTCTGGGAATCTACCTAAAGGTGACCTCAATGTTTGTACAAAGGGACACCTGTGCCTGGAGGTTTACTTCAGCACTATTTATAATTGCAAGGATGTGTAAACAACCCAAATGCCCCAAGACTGATGACTGGATGAAAAAGATGTGGTATATATACACAGTGGAATATTACTCATCAATTAAAAATGACAAATTTGACAATTTTATGGTAACATGGATGTACCTAGAAGAAATCATATTGACAGAAGCAAGTCAGAAGGAAAAAGACAGAAACCAAATGGTTTCACTAATATATGGACAACCAAACAAAAGTACACAACTGGGGGGGAGGGGGGACCAGCTGGAGCAGCCAGGGAGGGGAGGTAGTGGGTGACCCCTGGGGATTACAATGATGTGAAATATATATATATATATATATACATACATACATACACACACACACATATAATTTAAAAAAGTATCTGCCAAGAGAACTTAATGGAAAGCAAATTAAAAAGAAAAAAGAAAGGTTTTTTACTCAGTGTGAGTAGAACAGTATGAACAAGAAAAGGCAAAGGAGGGCAGACGAGGATGAAATAACCGGGAGAAAGAAAGCAGCTCAGACTGACCAAGCACTCATCGGGCATGGTTTTTCGCACTTTCCAGTCTCACGAGTCACGTGCTGTTAAATACCCTTCTGACAGACAATGAGCCTTAGGCCCAAAGAGGCACAAAGGACTAGTAGGTGGGAGAGTGAGGAGCTGGCCCCAGAACAAACCAGGTGAGTGGGAGATGCTGATCAGGAGAGGCAGCAAAGAGCACCCTTCTCCAGGGCGGAGGGATTTGCTAAATGACCTGGAGAGGGAAGAGCTTGTAGTGGTTCTGTGGAGAAGGTAAGACTCTATCAGACAAGACAGAAGTTTGCACTGGGCGCGGTGGCACGTGCCTTTAATCCTAGCCTAGGAAGGGAGGCCGGGAGCCCAAGACTAGGAATCGCTTGAGTCCGCGGGTTTGAGACCCGCCCCGGGGCAACATAGTGCGACCTAGTCTCAAAAAACAGCTGGACGTGGCGGCGCGCGCCTGTAATCCCAGCTACCTGGTAGGGTGAGGCTGGGGATCACTTGAGTCTGTGGTACCCCGGGCAACATGAGTCTGTGGTTCCCTGGGCAACATAGCGAGAGACCTAATCTCAAAAAGAAAAAAGAAAAAGAAAAAAAGAAGCTTGCAAGGCCAGAGAGAATGCCTGCTGAGAGCCCTGTGCAGAGAGGCTCTGGTTATCACCAGGATCCTGCCAGCCTGGAGTGCCCCCCGGCTACTTGGATAGTGTTGGTGGCTGGAATGGATGACCTGCCTCTGGTCCCCATCCTCTCCATCCCCCTGTGGTGTTCTGCCTGGCTGGACACATAGGAGGTGCTCACACAATTCCAGGTGGTGGAATTGGTGCCCACTTTGGCTGTCCTGGGTACAGGGTGCCAGGAAGATCAGCATAGCAGCTCCTGAAATCCCCATGCTCCAGGGAGACCGGCCTCCCTGCTCACTGCCCTGGCCTCTGCTGATCTGTGTGCAGCCCACTCCCTGCAGCCTGGCCTATCATCTTCCCACCCATGTTTCAGAAGCAAACTCCCTCCCCTTTGAGCCAAGTGGAGGGTTGAGGGCAGGGAGGCCGAGAACAGGGGTTGAGCCAAGGGGCTGCTTCAGGGGCTGCCTCTGAGTGACCCCATCCTCTGTGGCCTCATTTCACATACCAGGTCCTTTAAGAGCTCCCCCCCCCCAACTATCCCTATAGAGGATACTGCCTCCTCCTGCAATACCTGCTTTACCCAGCTCACACTTTACTAGACTTTTTCTCTCTGCTGATGGTGAGATGTGCATATAGTCAAAGGTACCACTTTATACTTTTTTTAAATGCGCAGTTCAATAGTGTTGAGTGCATTCACATCATTGGGAAACAGACCTCCAGAACCTCTCTGTCTTGTAAATCTAACAGCGTTGCGTTTCTCTTCCCCCAGCCCCTGGCAATGCCACTCTGCTTTCTGTTGCTGAGAGCCAGACTACTTTAGATACTTCATGTCACTGGAATCACACAGCTCTTGTCTTTTGGTGACTGATATTTCACTTAGCATAAGTTTCCAAGGTTAAGCCATGTGGCAGCATGTGACAGCATTTCCTTTCTTTTGAAGGCTAAATAATATTCCATTATAGGTTTATTCCACATTATGTTTAGCCTTTTATCCATCACAGACACTTGAATTGCTTTTACTTTTTGACTTTTGTGAATGATGCTGCAAGGACTTTATTTCTTAGATGAGTAAGACATGCCATGTAGTCATTTGGAGCCAGGTGTTTTATAGACTTCTCTAAGACATTATTGTCTCCATTTTACCAAGAAAGAAATTGGTACCTGCTGCAAGTTCCATAGCCAGTAAGCCACAGAGGCTGACTTTGAAGTCATATCTGCTCCAGTCCCCATATTTACCCCCTTTCCCATCCCTCCCTTGTCTCAGGGGTATTTGTTTTCATCTTAGTTTTCTGGAGGTGCTGCATGTACCACCTTTTGAAACTAAGATCCAGAACTCATTTGGAACAGTAGAATAAGGTGGTTAAAACCAAGAACTGAATCTAGACTGCCCAAGTTCCAAATTTGACCCCTCTCGTTTATCAGCTGTGTGACCTCTGCCAAGTTACTTAACTTCTCTGTGTCATGATTGATTAGTGATATTGGCCATGCACACAGGAAAGGTTACAGATACCTCCTATCTGCCCCTCTGGACCAGAGGAAAAGCTTGCTTGAAACCACACCCTACACCCAGTCTTCTACATCCAGGATCTTGGAAGAGGCAGTGTTTTCTCCAGAACTGCAGAAGTAGAGAGCCATCTTGGGATTGGGTTGGAGGCATGGCTCACCCAGGGGAATTTGGTTTCCATCAGAGTGGGTGCGCCTTCCCTGGCACATGCTCTGTTTACACTGAGGCAGCAGGGGTGGGGTGTACTTGGGGGCCTCCTCTTCTCTGCCTTCTCTCTGCACACCCTGCATCCATTACTGCCCCTGGAGCTGTTGCTCGCTGCCCAGGGCCTGGCCACACTTCCAATGTGTTTACAAGGCCCCTGGTGGCGCCTTCCACCCCAGCCTCAGTGCTTGGTACTATCTTTGCCCCTGGTCCCCACTGCCTCTTTGCCAGAGACTCTGGGAGATGTGGCGTGAGGGCTTCAGCTTAGTATCACCCTGAAAACCCCTCTGCTGACCCCAGAGCCTCAGCATGAATGTGGAGATGACTGGCTGTGGGGTGATAGGTCTTCATACAGGAGGCTGGAATGTGAGGCCTCAGCACCACTCAGAGAGGACAGGAGAGGGGTCATTCCAATCAAGTCTCTGAGCACCTGGATCATGGGTGACAGTGTGGCTGGGGACAAGGAGGCCTACGTGGAGAATGTGGGTGGGTTCAAGAATGTGACGTGCAGTGCTGGTGCGGGATGGGGAGGGGTGGTGGAGCACGTGACCTGACACATGTCATGGGGATGAGGGGCTGGAGCCAGCTGGTGGAAATTCAAATGGGTGACCTTGTGAGGGAGTGGCAGTGTCAGGGGCATGGGGCAGCTGAGGGGAAGGCTGGTGGCAGGTGGGGGACAGTCTGAGAGGGTGGCGGGTCAATGGGTCTCCAGGCACTGAGACTGCCGGCTGCTGGGAGCCCCCGTCAGGCCCAGCCGGTCTCCTGGGGACGTGGTCCACGCTGGAAAGAACAGAACCAGTGTGTTTTCTCTGCCTGTTGAAAATGATCCTGCGCGAAGGCCTTGCCTCCTGGCCTGCGCGAGCCTGACTCCGCTGTGTCAGAAGATGATCTTTCACAGATGCTGAAAAGTTAGGAAGTGTAATTACGGGGAAATTGCACTCGGGCAAACGAGTACAAGCCAAGGACTGCCAGGCCCCATTCCTCACCTGAGCCCCCTGATTGTGGCCGACAGCCCCACATCTGTATGTGCTTTGCAGCTAGAAGAGGAAAGAAAGGGGGAAGCAGGAATGGTTCGGGGAGAGAGGGGGAGGTGAGGGGACCTTTAGCTACCCAGCCCACGGCTCCCCAGTCTCCTCAGGGAGGAGCTGAGGGAAAGTTGCAGCCTGGGGCACATTCCTGGGTTCTCAGGACTTTCTGGGCTACCCTCACTTCATGGGAGGTGAATGTGGAGGAATTGGGGCAGGCTCTGAGGGAGGAAGGGCAGGAAGACTTCACTCCTACTTTGTCACCCTCCTTTCACTGGTGGGAACATGGAGGCTGGCGGCCAAGGCCCACGTGGCAAAGTGAGTTCAGATTCAGACAGGACATGGTCCACTGAGCAGCCATGCTCTTCCTAGGCTCCCTGGAGGAGGAGAAAGAGGAGGAAGGAGAAGGGGAGGAGGAGGGAAGGGGGAGGGGGAAGGGAAGGGGGAGGGGAGGGGGAGGAAGAGGACTGCAGACAAGGGGCTGACCTGGTGAGCCGCAGGATGCCCCTGCCCTCACCCAGCCTCTGGTACAGAGCCACCCAGAGGCCTCCACATTCCTCACATTCCTCTCTCTCATCTTCTCTCTGGGATTTGCCCCTTGGCACATCCCTGCTGGGGAAGCTGGGAAGGCTCCCTCCAGCTCCTCCCTTGCAGTGGAAGCAGCTGCTCTGTGTCTCTCCCTCCAGCTCCTGGTATGGCCCCAGAAAGTGGGTTGTCTCTCTTGTTCAAAGCCTCCCCGACTAAGTCAAGGGCACCCTGATGACTCAAGGGCCCCCTGATGCCCGCTGCCCCCTCCTCCTGAGCCCCTTCCTCTACATGGAAACCACTCTCTACAGCAGGCACAGTGTTTGCATCCATCTGCATTCATCTCTTAAGGAGATGCCCTGCCCCTCCCTCTAGGCTCAGGGGTGGCACAAGCAAACCCAGGCGAATCCATCCTTCTTCCCCCAGCGATTGGGCCAGGGGTGGACATGGGAACTCCCACATGGCCCATTGGAGTTCTCCCTGGCAAGAGCACTGGGAGCAGGAAGCTGACTTCATTCCCACTGGGGTCCATAGATAAGGGTTTGTAGAAGAGCTTTTCTGAATCTTAGGGAGTCTGTTGGAGGAGGCAAGAGTAAGGCAGCCTGAGTGGCTGGGTGGGGAGAGAAGGAAGGGAAAAAATCAGTGATTAGCTGATTTCATGCTGTTGTCCTCCCTGCAGTTCCATTATGTTAGCCTATGCCATCCTAGCCTGTTCTAGCCCCGCCTGTGTAGCCTAGCCAATCCAGGTCTGTTCCATCTCACTCCATCCCAGTCCACTCTTCTTTCAGTGCCTTTCACTGGGTTTCTGTCACTTACCATCAAGAGACCTGATTGATATGGTGTTGAAGGAAAGACAGGGTCAGAGAAGTTGATGGTCATCTCCTAGCTGGGAGGGGGTGAGGATGGGGGAAGCTGATGGAGGTAGTATGGTCTAGTAGAAATTCTAAGGGATAAACACCCCCCCCCCAAAGGAACCAAAGAATAAAACCTCAATACTGAGCAAAAGGACAGCTTATAAATCTAGCAGCAGCTGCTAAGGGGATGCAGCGCATCCCTGCCCCCATCTCCCTGGAAAGCAGGGGGCTTCCAAGCAACACTCAGCCCACAGGCATGCAGACAGGTGACTAGGATGCTCTTGAAGGGATGATAGAGGATGTTTCTGACAGGGAAAAGAAGAGTCGAGAAAATCTGAGCAGAGGAAGCACCAACCTCATTTCTACTCAACTCCAGATGGGGAGCAGGAACAAACCAGATAGGGCGCATGTTCTGGGCCAGGGTCCCTCTCCCTGAGAGCGTGAATTCCAAAGAATGGCTGAAAGTCCACCTGTGAAGAATAACTGTACAGGTGTATTTCAGCTTCCAGGGATGATGAACCAAGACTTGGGTCCTGAGGAGGGGCAGTTCTGTGTGGCCTTCTGACTGCTGTAGCTAAGGCCACCAACCCCTGGTGAGGCGGCTTGGGATGACCCCAGAATCCCTCCACCTATGCGTTGCAAATGACAGGTAGGCCGTGTATGTCCTTGCTCTCAAGTAGAAAACCCTTTCTATAATTCACAGGGTGTGTTTGGTTCCATAGAGAGACCATGACACGGGAGAGGGATCTTCAGAAGTTCAGAGACATACTGATGTGTATTTGAATCCTGGATCTGCCACTTTCTGCTGGAGACCTTCAACAAGGTTGGAGACCTCAAGTTTACTTGAGCTTTCTGAGCCTCAGTTTTCTCACCTATGAAATGGGAATAATAATACCTGTTCCTCCATGAGGTTGTTATGGAATTAAATGAGATCACATATGTGATATGAATTTAGTGAAGCAAAGTGTATAAATTTGCCTGGCATATGCTGGCTACTCCCCGGATGCTCTCCTTTCTCCTAATTTGCTATGATCTAAACAAAATCCTTAAGTTATGCTGCTGTGGGTGTTGTTAAGGCAGATACAGGACTAGAGAAACCTTTACGTAACTCAGGACTCAGCTTGAGCTGACTAAGCAAGTGGCTCCCCATCCCTGACCAAAGGTGGAATTTTGGGGAATACCAGGTTCAACAAAAGGGAATAGTACTTGGCACTTTGCATACAGTAAAAAGGGTTCACTGAGTTAGTTCTCAGTAGCATGGATGAATTACGATGACAATGAGAACTTAGACTCCTTGCCCACATCGCCCCTTTCCTTCAAGTTCTTTTTCATAGACTTCAGCCCCAGGCATGCCACATGCCTGCTCTACAACTTTCGGTGGCTCCCTCTTGCCTTAAAATGAAGTTCAATTTCCTTGACCTGGCATTTGCTGCACCCTATCATCTGATCCAGCTGCCTGCCTGGCTTCATCCACTGCTCTACTTCTTGTTACTTTTCTTTAATTAAATGGAACTACATTTTCCCCAGTACACTCTGTTCCTTCTTCCCACTTGTATGCCTCTGCTCAGGCTGCAATCCTGCTGTTATACTATCTTCTGCCTTTGAAAATCCTGCCCCTCCTCATAAGGTGAATTCCATCTCCTTCATGAAGTCACTCTTTATCTTTCAACCAGACATGATCCCCCAGATCTCATTTTGTAATCTCCTTGCAGCTCAGGTTCAACTTGGCTCCTGTGAAAACATATGTCTCCCACAGAGGATGAATTGCCCCCATTCATTCCATGCTGTCTGCAGCTCTCCTCTCTTAGTAGCCACATGAATGGGGTGTGTGTCCATTTTTCTTCCAGGGCACAGACTGGGAAGCCTGGGCCTTGTTCATACATGTCCCTCCCTGGGGACTCTGACATGCTCAACCCATGCTTTCCAGAATGATGGTTGAGCACCCCAGAGCACTGGCTATCTGTTGGCCTCTTCTCTGCATTTGTCTGACTCTCTTAGGATTTGCGGTATGGGGGGTAGGATGGCATTCATCTTCTGCCTTAGGGAGCCTAGGGACTTTGTGTTCTGACTTCCTGCTAACGCTTGCTGTCAAAACCCCTCTTCCACCAGCAGTTAAACTTTGGCAAGTTCCCTCCCATCTTTGAGCCTTGGTTTCCTCAAAAGTAAGATGGGGACGTTGGCCAAAGTCATATCTAAAATCTCCATCCTGAGAGCTCTACCAGTGGGGTCTCACAGAGGTAAGCCATTGAGTAATGTGGGTCTTCAAGTTAACAGAACCTCATCATATACTCAAAGGATTCTAAGAAAATAGACCTTAAAGGGTCTCACCACCAGAAGGAAATGGTGATAATGGGATGTGAGGTGTTCACTAGTGTGGGGTGGCCGTCATTGTGCACTATGTCAGATCAACACACTGTGCGCCCTAGACTATATGAAGTTATAGGTCAGTCATACCTCAAGAAAGCTGGCAAAAATCCACAGTTGTGGAAAGACACTTCAAAGGTAGATTCCTAAGTACCTCCACAGGCCGCTGAAGCAGCTGACTCACCAGGTTGATGAGAGTGTTGGCAATGCTGATCAGATTCATCGACGTCATGCATCCAGAGTTATCATGTGTGGCATACTCTGTATGTGCTCTCTTGAATGCTCTCAACAAACCTCTGTGGGAATATTAAAGCCTATTGTATAGATGAGGAAACTGAGGCTTGGAGAGGTGATGTGACTTTCTCATTATCCTACCAGAAAGTGACCCAGGCAGAACTTGGAGTGAGGCCACTGGGCTCTCTCCCATGCTCCTCTGGAGCATTCCAGGCGGGTCTGAGTGGCCGGAGCAGGCCCTGCCTGCCTCTCCTCCTGCCCTCTGCGGCTGTTTCGCATCCTGCTGGATTCCTGAGGTGTCAGGCCTTATTAGAGCCCGCGCCCCAGTGAGCGCCGAGAGGCAGTTGACAGGTATACAATCTGACTGCGGCTCCCTTCAAATCATCAAGCTGTCTTCAAGCAGGAACGTGCCGGGAAGCCGGGCAGAGGCCCCTGGCTTGGCTGCATAATCTGATGCACATTAAAAACATCTTTCGGACGCCTTTGCCTTGCTGCATGCTTGTTCTCACTCTCTCAGTTTCTTTTTCTCCGTCCAACAAAAGCTGATGAAGTGAGCGGGCGATGCTAGCTCTGCCTCCCAGGCAGGGTCTCACTGACCGACGGCCACCCAGGAAAGGCTGGCAATCTCTGTGCTCAGCTGGTGTCCGCTGACAGTGCCTGTGATGTAGGGCGAGCTGCCAGGAGACTTAGCAGCTCTGCTTCCCTCTCCAATTCTGGGAAATGGGTGCATGCTTTACCATGTCTATCTGTAAAAAGTCTAAACTAATAATAATCATGACTGACTTTGAGTGTTAAATTTGGGGATTGAATCCCTTACTGTGTTTGGGGAGTTCTCTGTCCCATGAGTCAGGAGAGGGATGAAAGTCAATCTTCCCACTCAGAAGCTGAGGAAACCAAATCCTTGCTTTCCCAGAGGCCTTCGCAACCAGGAAGTGGTCACATGACCAGAGCCAGCCAATCGGATGCTCCTGCCCACCATTTGCTTTTGCTTTGGTACAAGAGCAGTGACTTTTCTGTGCCTTAGCTGCCAGCATCCTAGGGTGGTTGGGTCACAAGGGACAGCAACAGGCTTGGGGTGTATGGTATTGGCTAATGGGCCTCTGCGGACAAATCCCCTGGAATGCTGTGATTGCCAGTTCTAGTTGCCAGTCCTTCCTCGTTGTGGCGTTTTCTCATCCTACGTTTCCAGCCCTCCTCATAAATCTGTTTCTTTTCCTTCTTAAAGCAACTCAAAGGCAACTTCCATTGTTTGTAACTTCTGGATGAGTTGTCACAATGAGATAGCATCACCTGTTATTGCCAATTCACAGATGTGGAAACTGAGGAAGAGTGATTCAATAACACAGGGTCCAACAGTAAGAAGTGGCAGGGTGTTGGTGCAGGTCTATGGGCACTGGAGCCTGAACTCTCAATCACTTGGAATCAGAACTTGGAATGGGCTCTGAAATGACCTCCTGGAGATGGGCACATCCAAAACTCTGGAAGAGGTGAATGTTGCCTTTGATGCGACATATAATTAAGGATCTTGAGATGGGCTGATTATCCTAGGTTATCCAGATGACCCTGTTGCAATGACAGGAGTCCTTAAAAGAGAAAGGCCTAAGGACAGATGCAATCAGAGGAAGAGAAAAAGCTACGCTGCTGGTTTTAAGGATGGAAGGAGGGACCATGAGCGAAGGGGTGCAGGCAGCTTCTAGAAGTTGACAGAAACAGGAAAACAGATTCTCCCCTAGAGTTTCCAAAAGGAACTAACCCTCCTGACACTTGACTTTTATCCAGTGAGACTGATTTTGAATTTCTTACCTCTAGAACTGAAATGGATGTTGTTTTAAGACATAAGTTTGTTATGGTAGCAGTAGGAAGAACTGCAGAGCTGTCAAAAGGTTTATGCCCTTTGTAATTCTGGTGGAAGGTATACCATTGAGAACAAGAAGCTCCTGAAAGCCCACCCTTGTATCCCCAGGGCCTAGCACAGTGTCTGGCTCAGGGCTGCTATTCAATTTATCTGTGCTGAATGAAAGGACAATGAACATAGATTCTCTGGGCTGGCCTGCTCGCTGTGGAGATGAGCCACCAATATACTAGTAGAGGTCTGACTTTGGCCCCAAGGTCAAGGATGAGGCCAAGAAGCCCCAGTGGGTCAGATTCTTGAGGACTGGTAAAATCCTAGACCACATGCTGATCAAGTCATCCTTAATGACTTTTTGCTTCTAAACCCTTGTGCTTGGTGGCTCACCACTCCCCTGGTGTGGAACAGCCAGGATAGAGTAAGTGAGACAGAGAGAAGAGTAGGAGTTTGGTCCTTCCTAACACTGGGAGACCCTGCTTTGCTGATACCTTGCAGGTCCTACCACTTCCCTCCTGAGCTGTTCCCCAAGGTGATCGGTCCATTTCCACTGTATTCCAGTTGCTCTATCCCTACCTGAAAGCTCTGCTATGTTTCCTGCTTGACCTTGTAATATCCTCTACTCCCTTGTCCGCCATGCAGGAGACAGGACCCAGAGCCTGGCCTGTTTCACAATGTTGGACTCTTCCTTTAATCTCTCTGTGGCATCATGGCTGGAGGGAGTGTGCCTGGGAACAGCTAACATGACCATCTTGAGCATCCCATTTCCTTTGTCTTTTCTCTGGCACAATAGCATGGTCTTCGGGCAGCCATTAAAAAGTCCAGGTGGCCCTCCCATCTTCAATGTGATGCCCAGAAGCTCCAATGCCTAGAGCTGCTTAACTCCTATTCATCCTTCAAATCAAGCTGATTACATGTGACCCATTATCCGGGATTGTGTGCTGCAATGGGACAACTGGGGAAATTTGAACAAAGGCTGAATTCAGGAGGATTTAATTTCTTACTCTTAACACATGTAACATGTTTATCGAATAGATTAATACGAGGGGAAGCTGGGGGAAGAGTATATAGGCACTTTCTTTACTAGATTTGTAGCTTTTCTATCAACCTAAAATTATTGCATAAAAAGTTGATGACAAAAAAAAAAATGAAACTGGCCTTGACATTGCCATGAGTGGAAGCCCCCATGCAGTTAGAGGTCCCTGCCACTGCCACCTGCCTGCCCAGTTTTATCCCCTGCTCTGTTTTAGGTCACCCCTGTATGTGACCATCTTTCCCAATGGACATGAGGGCAGTGGCTGGCTCCTACTGCACAGCCTGTGACTGTCACAGAGCATTTCCAGCGCATCAGCCATTATGCCAAAAACTTTACAGATGTTCCAAATATTTCCTCCTTTAAACCTCACAGCAAGCCTGGGAGGAAGCTACTGCTCTTATCCCCAAGTCACAGATGAGCAAACTGAGGCTTTAAGAGGTCCAATAATGCCAGCAGCTACAAAGCTAGGAAGCGGCCATCCAGAAGCAGAACTGCACCAGTTCTGGTGGTTGGACTTCAGAATTCATGCTCAACACCCTCTGCCTGGGGCACCATATGGCCTGGGGGCTCAGCACCTCTTTGGCCTCAGGCTAGCATCCCACTTCTACCATCTGTAAGTTATGTGAACCTGCGCAAAATACTCAGCCTCTCTGCGCTCAGTTCCCTCATCTGTGAAATAAAGAGAAGAATCAAAACAACCTCATGGAAAGTAAACGAGAGCTACAAAGTGCTTAGTACAATGCCGGACACAAAGTACCCGGATGAATATGGTACATGGTAACCATGGTGATAATACGAGCATGCCGATGATGGTGATGAGGACTAACCAATAATGCAGTTTCTGGAAGAGTCCAGACATGGTGAACTGGGTATAGGAGGAGGGAAAAATGGCACTCCCAGGTAAGAGGCCCTCAGTCAGGAGGAGGGTGAGAGAGGATCCCTGTGACAAGGCATAAGTCTGTGGAGAATATAGTAAAGTACAGGACCCACCCCCAAGTCACTTCTGACTCTTGCAGAAGGATGATATTTTCACCATGGCCGGGCCTCCTGTCTTGCTCCAAGCCTGGGAAAAAGCAAGTGAATCAGGCAGAGGCCCTGGATAACGCTGCTCCCGCCGGTTAGAGGGGTTCAGCCTGCTGTTTGTTCCACAGTTAGAAATGGGCTCTCATTTCCCCTTAAGGGGAAGCTTTTGTTTAGTAGAAGAGCTGAGCAACAGCAGAGAGAAGCCCCCAGCACCACATGCTCCGTGTCCCTCCTTGGTGCCTGCCGGAGCCCAGGTGGGCGTGGAAGCCGAGGAAGTCCTTGCCACCCAGCGAGTGAGGTTCCCGAGGCCTGGCACCACCGGGAGAGGTGGCGGCTGTCAGCACGGAGGAGAAGAGCATTCCGAGGCACAAGAATAGCCCAACCACAAGACAGGGAGGCGCTGTCTCGGAAACATTGCCCTCCTCCCCGGAGCAGAGAAGCCCACATGTTGGGAGGCCGTGAAGCTTCCTGGAACTGCTGGGAGCAAAGGCTGCTTTTTCCCCAGGTACAACCATGTCAACCCTGCAGAGCCCTTCAGCCTGCATGTGGGATGGGCACCCTCCCCAGGGGGTCCTTGTCTGTACCTCCTGTTCTGTTCAAGATTCTTCCCCCATGGCAAATGCTGGTGCCGAGAAAGCCCTTCATGTGACTGTCCGTCAGGCCAGAGGCCTTGCTTTTATTGTTTCTGTGACAGCCTGGACCACAGGGCAGCGCTGGCAGAGCCTGGATCCCATGGTGAACCACAGAAAACACATGGAAACTTCAGCTGTCACCGGCCCACAGCCCTGTGCGCTTCATTGTTCGCTTGTTAACTCACAATGGAGAACTTTTGTGTTGGGCCCTGTTCTGGGAAGAGGGAGGTGGGGGAGGGGTGGGCTGGCCACCTGGATGGGGTCCCAGGGTCTTGCTCTCCCCTATGTCTACATCTCAGAGGGGGGAAAAGAGACAGTGAACAGGGAAATAAAGATGGTGGCTATTTTCAGATGGCCATAAGGGATGCAAAGATCATCAGCTTGGTTATGGGATGGTGACGTCTGGGCCTAGGAGTTTGGGGCAGCTGATTCAGTGGGGCAGTCAGGGAGGCTTCTCGGAGGAGGTGTCAGGAGAATCGTTTCCCTTGGAGTAAGATGCAGCCAGACAGGCAAAGATTCCAGTGAAGAGTGTTTGGGGGGGGGGGCGGACCCAGAAACAGGGTCTCTTTCATGTGAGGCCACTAAATTGAAATGGTGGGGGCCTACAGCTGACCAAGAACATGTTCTTGTCTGTCCCCTGTGCTGGGAGGGTCTCCATCTCTACTACGAATGAGGGAGGCAGACCCCAGAGAGAGGCAGGGCTGGGTGGTGAAAGGCAGAAGAGTCCTGATGTATTTATTTTCTGGGACTTGCTCCAAGCCTGGACTTGTTCAACACACGAAAGAATGAATTCCCCTTTAGGTACTGATGTTAGTTGGAGCTGAGTTTCTATTGTTTGTTATAAAAGGTGTCGTTGAGCAATGCAAGGAACAAAAGAGCTCAGGAAGGGAGGTCTCTCCAGCTGGAATAGTCAGAGATGACTCCATTGTTAGTTCCAGAATCAGGGTCCCATGGAACCCAACATTGGGAACTCCTGGCCAATGACCCCTTCCAACCCTGACATTCAGATTCTCATGAGAAGCAGCTGGAGGACCTGGGCACAAGGAGCTTGAAAAAGGCAACCCATGGTCATAGTATCTGAAACTCTGATACAGCAAAAGAGGTGGCTGGTTTGCCAGGTGCCACACACACACACACACACACACACACACACACACACACACATGCACA
>PVHY01026987.1:0-16716 GCA_004024945.1 Uropsilus gracilis
GAGTGGGTCCAGGGGTGCGCAGGATACGCAGGGGGCCGGGGAGTGGGTCCAGGGGTGCGCAGGATACGCAGGGGGCGGGGCGCCTCACCCACTTCCTCCCACCCAGCAGGTGAGCCGGTGCCAGCAAGCTACACGGAAGAGAAAGAACTGACGCTACCCAAAGGTCAGCGACCTCACCTAGCCTTCGGGGGATGGTGTGTCTAGGTCTGGGCCCGGCTCCGGCCGCTGTCCTGGCTGTCCCCTGCTCCCTCGTGTTCCCGGGCTCCCCAGCTAGGACGCCCACCCCCAGGTCTCCTAGGGTCTCTCTCAAGCCTGGCTATGAAAAGCACCTGCTCTCCCCATCCCCCCTGGCGAGCTGTTACTCTCCCTAGATGTTTGTGCTCCTGTTGCAGAGACTGGGGGGGTGGGGGGAGCCCGAGGGAGCCCCATCAGGAACTGGGGCTCAGGTCTGTCTAGCTGGGGAGGTGGCTTCAGTCATGGAAGGAACCCATAAAGTTGGGGACTCTGACTCACTGGAGGGGAGGTGGGAGGGGGTCTTCCGGAGCAGGCAGTGGGGGAGAGCCTGCCAGGCTGAGGGCAGGCTCAGGTCGGAGGGCAACAGGAGGTGATGGAGGTGAGAAAAGCAGGGGAGAGAGGTGGAGGGCCTCCATTGTCCTGCCAAGGATTCATCCTTTATCCCAGGGGGCAGTGTGGAGCACACACACACCCCCACACCCCCACCCCCACCCCCGAGCTCCTGAGTAGAGGGCTGCCCAGGGCAGGAAGGGCCAGGGGCACAGGCCGGCTGTAACCAGGGGTGCACCAGGCCGTTATAGTGGGCGTGCCATGGCATCCACAGGTTCCTGTACCACAGGGAAGCTTAAGCAGTGGGCAGGGCAGGGGCAGGGGTGGGGGTAGCCATCAGGCAGGGCCAGGGGCTGGTGGTTTGGCCTGTGGCTGCTCATGTGGCTGGACTCTCCCCACCTCTGCTTCCAGGCCTTTCCACACCCTGAGAAGAAGCAAGGACAGAGGGGGGTGGTTTGCTGAGCCGGGCACAGTGCCAGGCCCAGGTTGGCTGGTGGCAGGGAAGACATCCCCATGCCAGCCTTGGTGCCCACAGGAATCACTTGTTCCAAGATGTGGCAGTACCCACGTTTTGTGGCCAGGAAACGGGGAGCCAACGTGACCATGTCGTGCCACACGGAGCTGGGTCCGGTGAATTGGCTCTGGAAGCCAAATGTGGATGCAGAGGCCACGCTGCTAACCCAAGGAAAGCGCTACATCGTCTCCCAGGGCAACAACCAGAGCGTCTCCACCCTCACCATCCCGGGCGTCCAGGTCCAGGACAATGGCATCTACTTCTGCCAGGAAATAAGCCAGTCAGTAAAGACCTCGAAGCTGATGGAGGGCTGTGGCACGGAGCTGCGAGTCATGGGTGCGTGCCAGCCTGTCTCCCTCGCCGGGCAGAGGGGAATGGAGAGGGGGCTTGGGAGTCAGCCGTACCCTAGCCACCCCAGCCTGTCACTCCAGGCGGGGTCCACATGCTCTGGGGAGACCTGGAGTTCCCAGAAAGACCTCTGGGAAGCAGGGGGTGAAGAGCGCAGTCCCAAATGAGGGGCCCCAGCCTCACAGCCCCCGCCCCCACCCAGGCTTCAGCACACTGGAGCAGATGAAGCGGCGGAACACCCTGAAAGATGGCATCATCATGATCCAGACCCTGCTCATCATCCTCTTCATCGTCGTGCCCATCTTCCTGCTGCTGGACAAGGTGACCATGGGGGTGGGAGATGGGCACAGGGCGCCCCAGAGCCTACCCTGACTCCCCTATTCAGTACTCCCTCCTCATTCATTGAGTTATTCTTGCAATGGGCCCCTCACCCCTGACCTTTGACCCCTAACCCCTGGCCTCTCCAGCCTGCCCAGCAGTGGATGGGGTAGGGAAAGCTAACACCCCGCTCTCCATCCCTTTCCCCCAGGATGACAGCAAATCTGGGATGGAAGAAGATCACACTTATGAGGTAGGAGCAGGGGGCTCTGAAGCCCTGCGGGCTGTGTGGTCAGCAAGGACTATCTGTGGGGTGTCTGCGGCGCGGCCAGCACCCGAGCTCTCTCTCCTGTGTCCCCAGGGCCTGAACATAGACCAGACGTCCACCTACGAGGACATCGTGACTCTCCGGACAGGGGAGGTGAAGTGGTCGGTGGGTGAGCATCCCGGCCAGGAATGAGAGGTCAGCCAGGCCCCAACCCTGGGCACAGCCTGTCGGGCCCTCACTGACTGCTCCAGAGCTGCCCGGCTCCCGGCCCATCCCTCCTCCTCAGACCCGGCAGATCTGACCCAGCGGACCCGGCTGCCCCCAGCCTGGTCCTGGCTCTCACAAAGGACTGGAGCGCAAAGCCACAGGCCGTGGCTGGAGCAGGACTTCTCCAGGGACAGACCGGGCCCAGCCGCGGGGCACTATATGGGGATCCAGCTCACATTCAGGCCGGGGCCGGGGGAGATGTGTGTGGGACCCGCAAAGGACTGGGAGCAGGCCGGCTCCTCCTGCAGAACTTGGGAAAAGCCAGCGCCCATCTCACTTGGCCGCCAGTGTACCGCCAAGAGCTTCATCCCTGTCTGCCCTCTCCCGCCCGCTCGCGTCTGGGGGAGCCTTGAGTCCATCTCCTGTGGAATAAACAGTGTGTCTTGAGGGACCTCATGCAGGCTTGTGACATCTGTGGGGAGGGGGTGGAGGGAGTACTTATTTGGGCACAAGTGTTTAGGCACCTGTGGGCCCATGGGAGTGGGAGGGGATGATGGCCCTGGGGTTCACTGGGGTTCTTCTAGGCTCACTGGAGGAGGCTTCTCTCTGAAGGCCTCTTCCTCCCTGTTCCTTAGCAACTAGAGGTCCTCCTGGGGGTGATAGGGGAGCCCTCCTGCTTCCCCTTTGGTCAACAAGCAGCATTTGATTGCTGCTCTGAAAGGAGATCTCAATCTGAGGACTTAGCCTTTGCTCCCAGCCCCCCACCCTGATCCCACTGTCCTTCAAAGCCCTCCTCCTGCAGGAAGTCCTCCAGAAGTGCCCCAAGCCCTGTTGGGACCCACCCCTGCAGTCAGTCTAACTACTAGGCCTCAGCTGCCCAGGCCAACCCATGCTATCATTAAAATAGAAGGTCCCTGAAAATAGGGTTCCCCTGTCTCTACCACATCCCCATCCCTGCTCCCTATCCCTGCATATTTTTAAGTTTGATCCAGATCCCTGTAAGAGAGAGACTTCTAAAGAGGAACACTTTGGAGTGGTGATGCTTGGGGGGTCATTAGCTGGCCCATTCAGACTTTCCCAGTACCACATCAGAGCCCTAAGGAGCACTGCACATAAGGGCCCCAAGCTGCCAGCTGCAGAGTTACAGGGAGCAGCTCACAGCTGGGAGCCCTGTTAAGCTCGCTTGCTAGACCAGACTGTGCTCCACTTCCTGTTGACCCTGCAGGGGTCCCCCAGCACCTCTTTGCTGTTCATGCTCTGGCCTCTGGTGGGAGAAAACCCTGCCTTCAGGGAGTTGCCAATTGAGCCAAGACCCCAGCACCAGCTCTCCCAGCACCCCTTGGGGCTCGGGGGGGGGGGGGGGCAGGTTGCTGAGGCACCCAGGCCTGAGGCTTTAAGTCAATCTCTTTCTGGCTTAGCATTGTCCACAGGGAGTCAGGCTGTGCCAGCCCCTGGACCTGGCTCCCTTCCAGGCCTCTGGGTGGTCCAGGGAGCTGGCTGGGTTTGGCATCTGCCTCCACTGAGCTGAAGGCCTTCCTCTCCTGCTGCTTTGCATAGGGACGCTAATTCTGTCTTCTTACCTCCACCAGGGACCCTGGGCACCCTGGGTGGGGGGTGGGGAGCAGCTTCACTTCTCCCCCAGCAGGGTCGCCCTCAGCTTGGGCTGCCCAGGGGCAGGAGGCCTTGGCTTTGCTGAAAGTCTGCTTAATGTCTTTGAATAACAGCTGCCCTCATGCTTGGCAGTGCTGGTGGCAGACAGCGGCTGGTACAGCAAAGGCTGCCTCCACCACACATCCTCAAAAGGCAGGGCCTTCCTGGCTGTGAGGGAGCAGCCTCCCAGCTCTGCTTCTCTGCCTTAAGGCCTTACCCTGTGGATGTCTTAAACCTGTCTCTGGTTCCCGAGCTGACACGAGCAGCGGGAATAGCCTGGGTGCTGCCGATGGGGCTGACGAAGAGCTCAGAGAAAGGAAGTCGAAACAGAGGCTGTTTTTGAGTCAATGGGCCCACAGTGAATGTGACTCAGTTTCCTTCCTGCAGGTCTAAGGATTTTGGCGCATGTACCGAGGGGTACACAGCTCATGAGTGAACATTTTTCACTGACCCTCAAGAGTGCTGTATGTTGAGACCAGGCATGGTGGCTTGTGCCTATAAGCTTCAGCCTATGAAGTGGCCAGGGCTAGGGATCGCGGTTCGAGTCCCGCCTGGGGCCCGTAGCGAGACCTAGTTCCAAAAAATAGCTGGGTGTGGACGGCGCACACCTGTAATCCCAGCTACCTGGGAAGCTGAGGCTGGGGGTTGCTTGAGTCCGTGGTACCCCGGGCGACGAGAGCCTGTGGTTCCACAGGCATAGCAAGACCTAGTCTCAAAAGAGAGAGAGAGAGAGAGAGAGAGCTGTATGTTGAGCAACTCTGAAATGGCATGCAAAACAAAGCAAACAAGCCAAAGATTAAGAAATGTCACGCTATTTTATTGACCTATTGAGTTCCTCCTGATTTTACAGGGATCTCCCCTGATCCCCAGTATGACCCCAGGGCAGGAAGACCCCTCCTCTTCTTACACGTGAGGAAACGAAGGCCTCGGGGAGATGGCCATAATTGGCCAAGAGTCACACACCAGCACCTGTTCCACTACATCACAGGCGTCTCCCTCGAAGGACTCTGAAGCATGGAGACGCTGAGCCCCCAGCGGAAGACGAGGAGAACCAGCGGGGAGGGAATCCCGGGAAACTGGCCATCGCCAAAGGTTTCCCTTTCACAAAACCGGAAGCTCCAATGCCCCCCTCCTTTCCGGGGGGGGGGGGGCAGTGTCAAGAGTCCAGTTCCAGGCTGCCCCTCGGCCCTGCCCCTCCCCAGAATGCAGCCCTGAGGCCCCTGGTGGGCACCAGTCCCCTGCCCACTGGGGGAATCCAGCCCGTCCCCCGGGGCCAGCTGGTTCCTCTCTCTTCTAGCCCGACTTCCGCTGCCGCTGCAGGTGCTGCCCGCCAGGCCGCTCTGAGCCGAGGTGTTTTTCCAGCAGAATCAGAGGTGAGAGAAAAACAAAACAAAACACAAAAAGCTGCCTTTGTTGACTATCTGCAGGCGCCCCGCCCCCCCACCCCCATCTTCTGAGAAGGGTCTTCCAGGCCTTGATGGTTTGGGGTCCCAAGATTCCCCAGCAAATGCCTGTTCTTTTCCTGTTAGCTCAGCCACTGGGGTTGGAGCTCAGCTGTGGAATTCCTGGGCCCATGGCCCTCCGGATCCAGGGTCTGCAGGACCTGCCGTGGATGCTGCTGCAGAGACCGAAAAAAAAAAAAAAATCAAAGAACCTTCCCACTTGAAACCCTCTCCTGCCCTTTCCAGCCCAAAAGGCTTGACTTGGAAACTTGGGTGATTCCTGAGAAGACAGATTCACAAGCTAAATCCAGGATGCCAAGTGTAGTCTGTGGAGACACATTGAGGTAGATTCTAAGGCAACTTTCAAGAACTAGTTTTTTAAGTCATCTTTCTCTAGAAACTTGAGCATCTCACACGGCAGGAGCCTGAGGTCCCCCCAGGGGTTCAGCCCCTGCAGGCTGCCAGTCTGGAGACCGGCGGGTGTGTGGGAACCAGCTACCAACGCTGCCTTGTCTACTTTTTTCACTTAATTTTTTTCGTGTGTTTTCCCATGCATTGAGGGTTCCTGTCCTTGTTTTTCTCTTATATGCATGTGCTATTTCAGACCAAGCCGACTAAGAAAAACACACATGCCTGGCACTGCCAGCCCATTTGTCTCCAGGCACAGCCCAGGCCCTCAGTGGAGGCTCGTTGCCTTCCTGACCTTGGGACCACCCAGGTCTCACTCCTGGCTCATTTTCTCACCTCTGTGGTTTAGCTAATCCCCCCCAGGCAGTTGGCACAATGGAAAACCATTGTCTATATTTTATCACTATATAGTGATATGTTTGCACCTCTGTCTCTCTTCGCCATAGACTGTAAGCTCCAGAAGAGAAGGGGTGACATTTTCTGCTCATCAAAGACATTTCTGCTCGGGGTTGCAAGGAAAAGCTAGAAGTCAAAGTCTGATATAAGTGGCGCCCCCTTCACAGGGGCCCCATTGAGAAGGAATATCCCAGATGAGCTACACCTTGAGGGCAACAAAGGAGTGTGGGTAGTGTAAGAAGAGTATAAGAAGAGTATAAGAGGAGTATAGGAAGCAGCAGAGGCTGGGGAGATGGAGGGCGCCATTTTGGATTCAGGCCCAGAGATTGATCATCCGGGAATTTGGTAACCTTGGGAAAGGGGAGAGAGTTGTTAAAACACTATGTGGCCTTTTTGTTCGGGACACAGAAGATGCCATCTTAGAAGCATGATTCTTTGCCTGGGAGTTCTTGTTCAGGTCTGCAATGGTGAGAAGACACCATGGCCTTTTTTTTTTTTAGGACTTTCAGACTGGAAAATAACTGGGGTAAGATAACCGGCCGCTTGTACTTAGAGGAACGCTGTCTCTCCTTGTCTGTTTTAAATAAATGTTGTTGCTGTTGTGTTATGGTCTTGCAGTTGAGCATGCAGGCAGAAGAACCCAGGCAATGACCAATTTAGCTGTTATCCCTCTCCTTGTTCTCCTTGTTCAGTTGTAATGGCCATTCCCCCGACACACACACACACACACATACACACACACACCCAGTTTCATGTCCACCTGCCTGGCACAGTGGTGGCACCTGGGAGGAGTGGCAAGTATTTATTGAATCAGGTCATGTACCCAAAAAGAGAATGAATGATTGAGCAGGCAAAGGAAAGGCGAGAATGCAGCCTGCATTCCATGGGCAAAAATAGCAAGACCTGGTCTCAAAAAAATGTCCACAACAGCTCGCACACATGCCCCAAACAAAAACAGACCAAGATCAAAGGAAGGAGAGGTTGTTTCCAGCTGAGAGCGCCTGGCAGGAAAGCACCCGGTTCTTGTCACTTCTCATTCCGTGGAACTGTCTCCCTGGGGCGTAATCCCCAACGTGGACATTTCTGAGTAGGGCCGGTTATAGATTGCTACGCCTGTCTGGGTGCTCAGAGATCGTGAACGGGTGAAAACAACACTCCCCTCACACAGAAGTGCCCCCCTGGCCCTTTCTCCATGCTTGAACCCTCTGGCAAACCCAATAGCCTGGCGAGATAAGGAAGTGAAAACCTGATGCACACTGAAACGTGCAGTACAGATGTGAAGGCTGGTGTGACTTGTTCATTAAATCGGGTGACCCCGGGGTGGGTTTTGTGCTGCTACTTTTGTGCCTGTGGACCTTCACTGGGTTCAGGAACCTGGGGTTCAGCTGTATCTGCCTCCAGTGAACACCTGTTAGCTTTGCACAGAAGCAAGCTTGGCCCCTGACCAGTAGAGAGACTCTGGAGAAACCAGTTTGTCTTCCGAAGCTGAGTGTCCTCTGAATGAAATAGGGCTCACATCCTGTCCCCCCATATCAGAATGTGGATCTCCTAAAGCAGGGTGCAGTGGTGCACATCTGTAATCCCAGCTACTTGGGAGGCTGAGGCTAGGAATCACTTGAGTCTGCAGGTTCGAGACTACCCCGGGCAACATAGCGAGACCTAGTCTCAAAAAAATAGCTGGGTGTGGTTGTGCACACCTGTAATCCCAGCTACCTGGGAGGCTGAGGTTAGGGATCACTTGAGTTCGTGAGTTCGGGACTACCCCAGGCAACACCGCGACACTTAGTCACTAAAAAAATAAAAAATGTGGCTCTCCTTCCCCACCTCCCCTGGAGGAGCCCTATATGGGGTCCCCACACAGTATTTGCCGATGACCTTGATCCAAAGCATTTAGCTTGGTGCAGAGACTTGCGCTGGAAGCAAAAAGGAGAACTTGTCCTCAGGGCCATTCCAGCCTCGGGTCTCCCGGAAAGCTGGACAGAGCCAGTGGTGGGGTGTACAACCCTCAGTGTGCGGGGAGGGGTGGAAATGGCTGCCCCAGCCCCACTGACGCTGTTCTCAGACCAGGCTGAGCATGACTTTGAAAAATGAGATTGCCACCAATGAACGACAACGTAAGAACAAAGGACTTCATCTAAATTTTTAAAAAATAATAACATAAAAAATAATGAGATTGCTTCAGCCTCAGGTTGAACCTCCAAGCTCTTGAAGCTTGCAAAAGAGATGTGTGAACTTCACAACAGGTGCAGATAGAGTCTGCAAATAGGGCTGAGTCTGGAGAAATGGAGGACTCGCAAACACTGAAAGCCGGGGATTCCAAGTTATAAAGGGGATATTCTTGGGAAAAACCAAAGGAGGGTCTTTTGTCCTCAGAGATGCTAATCACAGCCTCTCCCCCGCTGGCTGCCATGGGGAGATCACTGGACAATATCTGAACCTGGGGGGGAGCCAGGGGTCTGGCCCCAGAGGGTGCCCCTAAAAGGAGGGGTTGACCCCCCCCAGGCCTGGAGGGAAGATCCCAGTCTGATTCACAGTCTCTCCTTGCTAGCCCTGGACTGCATATGTGGGCTTGCAAACCCCTAGGCTTGAGAGAAGAGTCAGCAGAGTCCCCCTCACCCTCTCCGAGCCCAGCGGCTACCACGCTAACCTTTGGTAAAAACACATCCTCAGCGATCCCCAGATTCCCATGAGTCAAGCTAATTCTGGGGTGAATGGAGGTGGGTGTGGTGAGGAGTGAGGTTCCCCTGCCCGGGCTGGTCCCACCTGCTCTTAGTGGTGCATTGCCTGGTGCAGCGAGCCTCAGCTGCCCCTCCCTATGCCCACTTTGGGTTTTTTTTTTTTTTTTAGACTAGGCCTCACTATTTTTGCCCGTGGAACCGCAGGCTCTCATTACCCAGGGTACCACAGACTCAAGCAATACCCAGCCTCAGCCTCCCAGGTAGCTGGGATTACAGGCGCACGCTACCACACCCAGCTATTTTTTTGGAACTAGGTCTTGCTATGGGCCCCAGGCGGGACTCACTCAAACCGCGATCGCTAGCTCCGGCCGCTTCATAGGCTGAAGCTTACAGGCACAAGCAACCATGCCCGGTCCCTATGCCCACTTTGTATGGCTCTTGAGCAGTGCCTAGCTTGGGTTCCTGTACCCTTCTCTCCCCTGGAGAGCTGAGACTCCCCTCAAGGTCCATGGTGCCTCCAGCCTCAGCTAGCAGCCTATTACAGGGGAGGGTTCCAGGTCAGTGCCTTCCCCACCAACCCCAGAGGACACAGGAGGAAGGAGAGGTGAGGGAGACAAGTTGTGTAGGACTCAGAGACTCCCGAACTCCCTTCCACTTCCCACCTGGTTCCTCCTTTTTGTGGAACTGGAACAAGAAAAAAGGGATGTCCTCCCCTCCCCCCAGGGCCCCACCTTCCTCAGAGCCTGTTTGGTTGATGAGAACCCCTCGGGTCCCCGCTAGTTGTCTGGGGGTGCTCCCTCCACAGGTCACAAGAGCCTCCCCTGCAGACACTCGGTCAGGGAACCCATCAGGCACTGGTTCAAGATGGTGGGGAACAGGGGAGCTTTATCTTCTGGCTTGAGGAGGAGGTGGTACAGGCACGCGTGTTCTGGGGCTCAGCTTGTCCACGTTGGTTGCCAACAACAGAACCAACAACCTCTACAAGGGTTTGCTTATTCGTCTGTTTGTTTTCCCACTGGCTCAAGTGCTAAAGTTCTTAGACTTGAGGCATGGACGGGGATATGTTCTCTCCTATGGTGATCCTGGGGGTGGTTCTGTTAGCCCGCGTCTGTGGGTCCGGGTGTGCACGACAGCTGCAGAGTGACAACCGCCAAGCCCCAGAGGAGCAGGCGAAGGGTGGGTTGATTGAAGCAAAGGAGAGAAGCTCCTGCCGGCAGGAGGGGCCCCCGGGAGGAAGCCCGTCCCAGCTCCGCCTTGCCTGTGCCCATGTGTGAGATGCCCTGCGGTCCGGAGAGCCGGGCGGCTGGCTAGGCACCAGGCGTTCGGGAAACTTCACCGGGGGTTGTTTTTGTCCCCTAATTGCCTTCTGACCGGACCTTGCCTGGATGGTGGCAAGTTCCGCAAAACCCCTTTGTCTGACTGGATGCTCCTCTGTCTCAGCTCATTGTTGCATATCTGGCTCTTTCCCGGCCCTGCTCTCAGATCCCCCAGAGAGAACATGACAGGAGCAGCCACCATGAGAGAGGGGGCACCGAGTCATTCTGGCTACATCCTGCTGGGAAGCGGGGCAGAGCAGCGGCTTCATGATAAGTCCATCTAGGAGGTCTGGATACATTGGGCCTCTGGAGACAATCGCTCCTGGAGATCAGCAGTTTAACCCGTGGGTAACAGATGGAACCATGAGGCTTAGGATCCACTGTCCAAGAGAGGGACAAGCAGGTGTAGACAAGGGGCCCCAGCAAGGGCAGCCACCAGGAAGGAGACTGGGCCATAGGTTAAAACCTGGGCCAGCCAGAAAGCCTCCAGGGTCTCAGTGTGGTCATGTGACCCCACCACACGCTGGAAGACGGGCTGGGTACGGACCTGTGCTCTAGTGGAGATGCTGACATGGAGCCAGTGTGAAGTACTGATGGCTGAGTGCCTGCCTCCCTTGTTGGCAAGGGCAGAGTTTAACATCATCTTGTTGTCCAGTACCACGTGAGCTCTAGCATCTATTGATAAGGATCGATGTTTATTTTTACAGCTGGACACTGTGTTCTGGGCTAATTGAGCCATTGTGTGAATGACATTCATTAAGGTCTTATGAATAATTGTTCTTTTAGGCATTAGACCAGCCAAGGAGGCTACCAGGGTGAACGTTAGGGGTTTTCTCTTGAAAAGGAGGATGTTTTAGAAGAGGGTTTATAACGAGAAATAAGAATGTGTGATTAGGCTGGGCACAGTGGCTCATGCCTGTAAGCTTCAGCCTATGAAGTGGCCGGGGCTAGGGGTCGCGGTTTGAGTCCCACCTGGGGTCTGTAGCGAGACCTAGTTCCAAAAAAATAGCTGGGCATGGTGGTGCGTGCCTATAATCCCAGCTACCTGGGAAGCTGAGGCTGGGGATTGCTTGAGTCCGTGGTACCCCGGGCAACGAGAGCCTGCGGTTCCATGGGCAAAAATAGTGAGACCTAGTTTCAAAAAAAAGAATGTGTGATTAAGGAGGAAAGTGTTGTGATTGAACGATATGAGTTGGCCACAATCCCCCAAGTGGTTTTTGAACTTAGGTAGTGGATTTAAACAGTGTGAGTTGGCGACCTGAGAGTTTTTTCAAAAACAGATATGCACCCTGAGACAGGAAGGTAAAACCAGCGATTGAGGCAAGCTGTCACAGATTTCTACCTGCATCTCTCTGGGGATGGGGAACCAAACCCCAGGCCCACAGTTATATGCAACGTGAATGAGGCTCCCTCCTTTATCAATCAATGGGGGAAGAAAGCCACAATGATGTGGCTGTGGCCCCATGGCAGAACTGCTAACATGAGAGAGGAGAGGAACTGGACCCACCACCTGGGGAAGAATGCCCCAGCAGGGAACGCCTCCACTGCCAGCAGTGGGAGTTGGGCTCCCGAACCCAGACATCAGAACTGTACGGCACAGAACCAGCAATAGGTGACAGACACCGGAAATGATCCTGGAGAAGCCAGCACGTATCTGCCCGACAACAAGTTCCTGACGTGCTCGGCCTGACGATCCACCTCAGCTACCCCTGGAGACCTGAGCAGCCTGGTCTGCTGCTGTCCGGGAGTGCAAGTCCGCACCCAGGGGGAAAGGACAGAGTTCCAGAAAAAGGAAAGACCAGTGGGTCAAACATGGACCAACAGCTTGCAGCGAGAGGTGTTGGAGTGAGCAGAGGGAGGGGAGGGGGGTAAGGTAGGGAATAAGGGGTGCAATACCGAAGGGAGGGCCAAACCTAAGGGGAACGACAACCACACACACAAGACCAATATTGTATGAAAATTACAAAATAAAATTTTTTTAAATTAAAAAAAAACCCAAATGTGCCATGGAAGTGCAGACAAGCTAGGAAAGCAGACAGGAAGTCATGAGGGAGCGTTAGGGAAAAAAGGTGATTAAGGTTTTTAAGCAACCATGGGTTTGGACATGGGTAAGAGCTGAAAGGGGAAGGCCGTCTTTGAAAGAGGCACATGCATACATACGTATGGAGGGTCTCATCGTGAGTGCGTATGTGGGGAGGATGTCAGGTGGTGCAATATGTCGCATCCTCAGAATATGCTTGTTTTTGAGCTCAATGATACATTTTTGGGGAAGGATATGCCACTCCTGATTTGAACTTAATTTCAGTGGAACTGCTGGGAACTGTGTTGTTTTTTTTTCTATCTAGGCCCCATCAGACCAGACCACGGGTCAATTTAATTAAATACAAGCAAAATGAAGGAGCAGAATGACAACAGTCCGCTCTTTTGATTGGCAAACATGGGGGGAAGCACCCACCTTGGTCAAGGTATTTTGGCCCAAAAGTGGGGTGGTGCATTCAGCGATCAACAGAAAGGTGTGCAAAAACAAAAGGAGTCAGAGGCACCCCAAAGGGAGCTAAAATGTCTACTAATAGTTTTTTGGCTACCCTCTTTATTGCCACACCATCAGATGTTAACAGCAGGGAACACGTTTGGGGCACAGAGTACATGGCCCCAAGTCTCCAGCAGAAGGCCTCTTATCTGGCTCTTTACCTCAAGGCAGAATCATGGCTGTGATGATAACGATACAGGGTTGTGAGTGATGCAGCTAAAAAATTGTGTTGGCGCCAGAGTACCCTGGTGGGTGGGATCTGAGAGAAAGACCCAGGAGAAGCGAGAAGCGCCAAAGGTAGCTAAAAAGGGAGGAGTAAGGAGAAAAAAGAAAGAAAAAAAAAAGGAAGGGAAGGAGATGAGAATGGCAGACTGAGAGAACAGATCCATGTGGCTTGGCCAGGGCAAGCCCCCTGGAAGAGTGAGCTGGAGGTGGCGCGAGGAGCCATGGTGACCAGCAGAAGAGTAGCCGGTGTGGAGAATGTGGCACCGCAGCAAGGTGGCATAGTGAGCTGGTACCTGGAGATGGCCAGGGCTTTGGAAAGCTGATTTGTGCATCAGCAATTGTGGAAGAAGTTTGAAGCACCTTGGAGACGCGGAGCAGCGCAGAACACTGGAGAAGTGAAGAGAAGATGCCAGAGAAAGACTGGACTTTGCAGTGCCTGCCTCAGGCTTGGAGGGGCAAAGGGCACCATCGTGGACATGTGTCTTTGGGACTTTGGGGACTGAAAATGGTGACGGGGGTAAGACAGCTGGCCACTTGTGGCTGTGAGGACTTTTTGTTTTCCTGGTTAGTTCCGCTTGTTAATAAACCCTGTTGTTTAAACTGCTTTTGAGTGGCAACAGCTAGACATAGGTGATGAGGACCTGTGGCTTCAGTGTTTGGTTAGCGGCGTCTGCGCCTTTTCATCTTGATTTCAATGCCATCAGGAGGGCAGAAGCAATCAGAACCTCTGGGTCCTGGCAGAGTTGGGGACAGGCCGGCCCCAGTTTCTGCCACTGAGGACATACTTTTCTAGCGATGATCCCTGAGATGTCCGGACTTGGTGTGAGAGGCAGCTGCTGGCTGGCAGCTGAGCTCTGGGCTTCGGCACTGCCTTTGCAAATGGCCTACGCAGTCACACTGAAAGCACCTCATCTCCTCTCGTGACACCACCCCTGAGGTTTCGAGGGCAGCTACCAGAGCCTCCACCATGACACTGGGTCTCCTCCTTTGCCTTCTCCCGCTCCATCTTGTAAAAGACCTGAGTGGCGATAAGTCAGGAGGCTTTCCGTGATCACCCAAACTTTCTCCTCATATCAGGGGCTGCTTGGAGCATAAATTCATCCTTTAATAAAGCTTGGCCCTCTCAGGACTGTGGGCCTACGTGTGTAGGTTACGCAGTGGTCCCTGGGTGACCCAAGAAGGCCACTGGACTTTCGTTATTTTTTTGGTGAATTTAGAAACCTCGAAGCGGTTTTTGTTAAGAGAACAAATCCAAGTGGAGGAGGAGATTGTCCCGCAATTCTTATTTTTGTTTTCAGGCCATGTCTCCCCATTTTGCAGCTGGTATTGTGGCCAGGCGACTTGGGAAAGAAGCGGGAGCTGTGATGCTTTTAAGAAGGGATCAGGAAGTATCCCAGTGGCCCTATGTCCAGGCCAGGGATGTCCCTGTGGAGACGCTGATGTGTGTTGTACCTACGGAGGGAGGGGGGGCGGCAAGTGACATAACTTTGTTTGATTTACAAGTGTCCCTGAGCCTCTTTTGGGTTAGGACGTCCCAGTCCCCCAAGAATGGACTCTGCAAACCTTACTGCATGTATGAGGGCATCTCCTAAGCCCAGGGGGCAACTCCTAGACCTGGTGCTTCCCTTCATTAGGGACCCGGGGTAGGTGGCTGTACCCTGAACACCAGGATGGACCACCGTGACTAGGAATAGCGTCCTCCCCCTCCTCCCAGCCGATGGGTCGACAGCCATGTCCTAATTAGTAAGAGATGGGCGAGAATGAGCGAGGCTTGGAGATGTTCACTCTGCACAGCAGGCTGAGGGCCTAGAGCGTGATCATGATCGCCAAGTCAGTCTGCGCTGCTCCCTTTACCAGGATGGAAAGGATGGAGCAGAGTACAGGTTCGGCTAGAGAGGGGCCCTGGGGTATCAGCCACAGAGAGTGGCAAAATTGGAGATGGTATCCCCCCTCTGGTTTACTCCAACCTCAGTAGACCAGCACTAGGGATGAAAAATCCAGTCTCTCCAGCTGCAGATACAATGCAGAGGAAAGGAAGTAACAGCGGCCCTGGATACACTCACCACCTGGGTAGGACAAGCAACGTGTCAGGAACCACTGAGACAAGAACATGAGAGCAGTGATTGCGGTGACCTGTCACAGATTTCTACCTGCATCGTCTCTGGGGGTGGGGAACCAAACCCCTGGTCCATAGTAATGTGCACGGTGAATGAGGCGCCCTCCTTGACCAATCAGTGGGGGAAGAAAGTCACCATGATGGAGCTGTGGCCCCATGCAAAACTGCTAACACGAGAGAGGAGAGGAGCTGGACCCACCACCTGGGGAAGAATGCCCCAGCAGGGAACGCCTCCACCGCCAGCGGCTGGGAGTTGGGCTCCCGAACCCAGACATCAGAACTGTACGGCACAGAACCAGCAGCACGGGACAGACACCGGAAAGGATCCTGGAGAAGCCAGCACGTATCTGCCCGACAACAAGTTCCCGACGTGCTCAGCCTGACGATCCACCTCAGCTACCCCTGGAGACCCGAGCAGCCTGGTCTGCTGCTGTCTGGGAGCACAAGATCGCACTGGGAGAAAAAGGAGATTGTTCCAGAAAAAGGAAAGACCAGTGGGCCAAACATGGACCAATGACCTGCAGTGAGAGGTGTAGGAGTGACCAGAGGGGGGAAGAGGGAAAGGGGGGTTACAGTGGAGGATCAGGGGGACAATATGGAAGGGAGGGCCACACTTAAGGGAACTGACAACCATACAAATGTGACCAATAGTGTATGAAAGTCACAAAGTAAAAAATAAATGGGTCGGGCACAGTGGCATGTGCTTGTAAACGGCAGCCTAGGAAGCCACAGTCGGGGCCAGGGATCGCGGTTCAAGTCCCACTGGGGGCACCTAGTAGTGAGACCTAGTTCCAAAAAATAGCTGGGTGTGGTGGTGCACACCTGTAATCCCAGCTACCTGGGAAGCTGAGGCCGGGGATTGCCTGAGTCCGTGGTACCCCGGGCAATGTGAGCCTGTGGTTCCACAAGCAAAAATAGCGAGACCTAGTCCAAAAAAAAAAAAAAAAGCCAATTTCACAGTTGAAGCAAAGAGACATCGTCAGTCTGGGGCAGGGGGGAAGCCGAGGGCAAGGGAAGAGCCCGGAGCAGGGTCGCAGCCTGGAAGGAGGGTTGGCAAAAGCACCAGGGAGGGGGGAAGCATGAAGGGAAGAGTGTGATAAATCGAAAGAGAAGGTGAGAGGCTGGGCACGGTGGCTCGTGCCTATAAGCTTCAGCCTATGAAGCGGCTGGGCCTAGGGGTCGCGGTTCGAGTGCCGCTCGGGGCAACACTGTGAGACCTAGTCCTAAAAAATAGCTGGGTGTGGTGGCCCGCACCTGTAATCCCAGCTACCTGGGAGGCTGAGGCTGGGAATTGCTTGAGTCCGTGGTACCCCGGGCAGCGAGAGCCTGCGGTTCCACGGGCAAAAATAGTGAGAAGAAGGGCGCTGGTCCTGCAAGCCGGCCAGTGTGGAAACGGGGAGAAACAGTCTCTCAGCCGGGCATGGTGCTGCGCGTCTATAATCCAAGCACTGAGAGGCAAAGAGGCCAGGGATGGCTTGAGTTCATGGGTTCGCAACTGCTCCGGGCAACATAGCGAGACCGGGTCTCGAATAAGAAACAAAAACAAAAACCAGCCTCTCGGGCAGCACAGGCTCCACGTGGAGACAGGTAGATCCCGGTGACCTGTGGGATAAGATCCCACAGGGCGCCAGGGCCGCCCCCATTCTCCCGGATGTCCCCGGTCCTTAGACATCTGTCCTTAGAATCTTCCTTTCCCGGCCTCACAGGTGCCGGCTTCCCAAGGACCGCTCCCCACC
>PVHY01026988.1:0-16732 GCA_004024945.1 Uropsilus gracilis
GCTATTTTTGCCCATGGAACTGCAGGCTCTCGTTGCCCAGGGTACCACAGACTCAAGCAATCTCCAACCTCAGTTTCCCAGGTAGCTGGGATTACAGGTGCGCACCACCACACCCAGCTATTTTTTTGGAACTAGGTCTCGCTACGGGCCCCAGGTGAGACTCGAATCGAGAGCCCTAGCCCCGGCCGCTTCATAGGCTGAAGCTTACAGGCATGAGCCACTGTGCCCGGCCTCCAAGATGTTAATTTTTAAAACCTTGGGGGAGGGGGGCTTAGTTTCTCAGCCTGTAAAATAGGAACAAAGTCATTTACCTTAGGATTTTGAGAATTGACATCCGGAAGAAAAGAATCCAGAGGTATAAAATTAAGCAACATCATTTTTTAAAGTAGGTGCATAGTAGAAAAAAGCTCTTTACTTAGAGCTCGGATCATCTCTCCCTTCCCTTACAAGGAAAATGGTGTTAACTACTATCCTACAGATAGTGAAATTTCAAGAAGTTGAATGACTTTGTTGCATTTATACTTATTGCAACTGGGTCTAAGATCTTAGCTTTTTCATTCTTGGCCAGAGCTATTGTTCCCTATTGTGTTGTCTTTTTACTATACTTCCTTTTTTTCCAGGGATTGCCATTGACAGTTAATTATTGTTGTTAATGTTATTGACTGGTCTCTGGATTAGAAGTAGAAGACTGAGATAGTGGGAGATAGCTTTAGCCACACTGGGGATTTATAGGATGGGAACAGTCAAGGGATTATGTGAGTTAGACTCTGTCTCTTTCACTTCTTATTGCCTCCTTAATGTTACCTTCACGGTACTTTGTTTCTGTTGTTGATACTTAGTGGAGATACAGCCAAACCACACACAGCATTATTCTGAAAAGGAGAAGTTACTAGAGAGGGAGAGGACCAGTGGTCTCAGTGGCAAGCAGAAGAATGGAATTGCTCAGTCCTTCTTCTCTGTTTGATCTTGCAGGCATATTTTCCAGAACATAGGTTCTTTTGAAACATTGCTTTTGCTCAAGTGAATGAGTGAAATACCATTCTGAGAAAATTTAGTGCTTGCCTTCCTCCTTGGGTCTGAGGAAAGTCAACATGGAAGTGACCAAAACTTGCTCTTTGTAGTTGAAATAGTAGATCCTACAGGAGGACCACACAGATGAGCAGATTTAAGATTTTGTTTTCCTGATACCTCCTTTCCTCATACTCCTTTCTTTTTTTTTTTTTTTTTTTTTTTTTGAGACTAGATCTCGCTATTTTTGCCCTGGGACCACAGGCTCATGTTGCCCGGTATACCATGGACTCAAGCAATCCCGAGCCTCAGCTTCCCAGGTAGCTGGGATTACAGGCGTGCGCCACCACGCCCAGCTATTTTTTGGGACTAGCTATGTTTCGCTGTGTTGTCCCACGCGGGACTTGAACCGTGATCCCAAGCCCCAGCACACGCCACCGTGCCTGGTTTTTAATAGCAGTTGTTATTATTATTACCATTATTTTAGCAGTTATTTTGTATTCAATAATACATTGCTTTATGCTGTTATTTGTCATATACTGTTGCTGGCTTGATTGTAAGCGGCATGAGGGTAGAGAACCTTCATTTATTTATTTATTTGTTTGTTTTTTTTAAACTCGGTCTCGCTATTTTTGCCCGTGGAACCACAGGCTCATGTTGCCCATGGTACCACGAACTCAAGCGATCCCTAGCCTCAGCTTCCCAGGTAGCTGGGATTACAGGCATGCGCTACCACACCCAGCTATTTTTTTTGGGATTAGGTCTTGCTATGTTGCCCCGGGCAGGTCTCGAACCATGATCAATCCCTAGTCCTGGCCGCGCTCCATAGGCTGTAGCTTACAGGCATGTACCACCGTGCCTGGCAAGAACCTTCTTTTAAATGTCATATAATGGATGTTTCCATTTCTCTAGGAAATGTGATCATAAACTTTCATAGAATCATTATTCATCATTTTCAGAGTGATTTATGTCTTATCTGTTCCATTGATAGCCCCTCATACACTCTGCACTCAAGTATTTTGAGATAAATGTCAGGGACTGTTTTAAACTTGGTATTCCTAGTAGCCTCTAGGTTAGGAGTCAGGTTCAGTAAGGAAACAGTTATTCTTTGTAGGAAGTTAGCTATTGTCAGCCTTGTATTTTGTACCTGGAACATTGAAAATCCTATTACATTTGTATTTATTTCATGTGCTTCACAGGATAAACAATTTCCTGTCTAGGAATACAGATCCTACATCATTATGTGCCATCACTTTTTATTAAATTCTTTCCCTTGTCACTGACTGGGTTTCAGGGTTTCAGTTCCCTGCCAGAGGCAGGAGCAGTGGAGGGAAAAAACTGTAATTCTTTCAGTTTAGCTTTTGATGAGCTTAGCTTGTGAAGAAATGTAACTTCTTCAGACCTGGAGGGTCTACTCAGTAACTATGCCACTTTTTAAAACAGCATCTTTGATCTTGGTGAATCATGGTCTCTCTAGGGACCTGAAAATTGGGGTCAAGGCTTAGTACTAACTTGAGGATATAGGAGTTATTTGAAAGTAAAATTTTTGGAAAACTTTTGGTCTACTTCAGACTTAGAGATTAGAGGTTTTGAAATACTACTCATAAATGAATTCTTTTACCTTGGATTTTGTTGAAAGTATAAAGATGGAATTTCAGGTGATTATACAGAAAAACTAGGATATAAAACAACATTGAGACTCCTGATTTTAGCAATTATTTTGTGCCCCCCAAATATCTCAGTTGTAAAGAGACATGAAAATTTTATGTGCTTCTTTGCAAAGACTGTATTAAGGGATGTTGGGGGCAATGAGGTGAACAGAATATATTTTTGCCCACTAGAGAGTCAGTTGGCTATACAAAATTGTAATTTATTAAGAGCCATAAGAAAAGTCCGTGGAAAAGCTGGGCACGGAGGCATGTGCCTTTAATCGCAGCCTACAGAGCGCAAGACTGAGGCTAGGAATTGCTTGAGTCCATTGGTTTGAGACCTGCCTGGGCAACGTAGCAAAACGTAGTCTCAAAAAATAGCTGGGTGTGGTGGCGCATGCCTGTAATTCTAGCTACTTGGGAAGCTGAGGCTGGGGATCACTTGAGTCCGTGGTATCCCAGGCAACATGAGTCTGCGGTTCCCTGGGCAACAAAGCGAGACCTAGTCTCAAAAAGAAAACCATGGGAGATTTATAGGGCTTCTAAGGGGTAAAGGACAGTAGTACATTTGATTAGTTATCAGGGGAACTGTCATGGAAGAGGAAATTTTTTGAATTGAATGTGCAATGTTGGTAGAATTCAGAGTTCAAATCTTAATAAACTAGATGTTCTAGAACATTATCAACCTAGTAGTGTGGCGCCTAATAAATGTGGATAAAGATGTATCATTAAGTATAATTTGACGTCCAACATGTGGGGTTTTCCTTCCACATCTCAGCAATTTTCTGGCTTAAGGTCATTGTTCAGCAGTTCAACTCAGTTCTGATACCATCAGTTGATTGCCTCACATCCCACAGGTTAAGAATTCAGTTCCTCAGAATAGATGCAATAGGACAAGCAAGTAATGGAGAAACAGGTGTTCCCAGACCACTCTCCCAGCACCTTCACATATTCAACTACATGGATGTTCTCCAAACCCCATTCTTTTGGGTTTTTATGGGTGTTTTATTTCACAAATACAATTGATTGATTGAATCACTGGCTGTTGATCTCATCTCCAAAATGCCCTCTCTGAGGGTGGAAGTGATCTGAAAGTTTGACTATTTTATTTAATTAATTAATTAATTTTTTTGAGACTAAGTTTGACCCTTTAATCATAGTGTGTGATTCACCTATCGACCAGCCCTCATCCTTAGGTGATCTAAGGACCCCTAAGGGGATGCCAAAAGTAACCACATTCACACAACAAAAGACATCTTTTTGTCCATTTAGGAAATTCTGAGGGTTTTAGACACTTGTTAAGAACTTGGATTAAGACCGAAAATGTAAGTATTATTGTGAATCCTAGTATAAAGATAGCAGATACTGAAGATGAACTCTCTCTTTGTAAGACTAATATTCATGGAGGCAGTTATTTTGATTCCACATGTGTTCTACACTGTGTCTTTGTTTTTGCCCCAGATTTTTAACCTACCTCTTTCATTTTATTATCTACATATTTTTTTGTTCAATGATTGGTTTGCAGTTTTGAAACGCAGAGGAATGGACTGGTTTTTATCTATGACATGTGCGGTTCTAATTATGCCAACTTTGAGCTGGATCTTGGCAAGAAAGTCCTAAACCTGCTGAAGGTAAGGCACTGAGAGACCTCCTTAACTCTCCCTCAGTGGCTAGGATATTGTTTTCTCTTTCTGTTATATTCTGTTCTCTGGGAGATTTAGCAATGATATAAGCATAATGATATAAGTTGTGTTCAACTTAAGGGCAATTGTAAATAATGACTAACTCTTCCTCAAATCAAAATATCTTAAAAGTAAAGTGTTAAAAATAAAGAATTAAATAAAAATATGCACAGAAATATTTTAAATCACAAAGATGGGACGTCTCTTTCGCAGCATTTTGTAAAATAAGATTAAATGAAGGCCTATGTATAACCAATGTCCATAACAATGTCATCTAGCCTCCTGTTAAGACTTTCATGCTTTTTTGTCTCTGTAGCATGAGGAATGCATTTTACAAGGTGACTTGATATGCAAATGTATATGTACACTAACTATATACATAAAGTGGAGTTTCACAAAGTGATCCTAATCTCTTTTCCCATACTCTGAGGTCCAGAAGTGTTTTTTGTATTTAACATTTTATACTTTAAAAGGTATATATGCTATAAAAGGTAATATGGTATATATGCCACTCTATAATCAAACAGTAATAATTCTGCAGTGAAATGTATTATTTTCCTATTAAGTGGAGAATAAGAAGCCTGTGGCACTTCAGGTCAAATTTTGCTGACCTGTGACTTTTTTGAAACAAACATATAAAAGAAACTTTAGGTTTCTCAGAGCTATTTATATTTCAGAATCCAAACATAATGTTGTGTAGGTCTTTGAGCCCGTATTTATTAATATGTACTCAAAACAAGTACCCTTTTGTTTCACAAAAGAAAATTACTTTTACTATGACTGTCACTTTGATTATTCCATTCTGTTTATTTTTAAAATGTTAGTTGTGACTTACTAAATTGATTTCATGACTCTCTGACAAACTAGTATTTGAAAAGCACTGATTTAGGAATCCATGCAGCCTGTTCTAGAACCTCACTTGGAAGGTTCTATTGAGAGCTTGTTTGAAGGTTCTAGCAGGGGAGCGCAGCTACTCATATACCTTGAACCGAAGAACAGTCCATTCTATTCAGGGAAGGTCGTCCTCTTCAACCTAGCATGCAGCTTCCGAAGGGACGCAAATGGAGCAGTGAGGGAGGAAGAGGACACCAGCATAGCCAGCCAGATCAGCCCAATCAACCCTGGCGATCAGTGGTGTGACAGATATCGCAGCCAGATTGCCCTCATATCCTGGAAGGTTTTAATTTTAGAATATTCATTTACTAGTCCAATTTTATAATAGAAGATATAAAGAGATATTACACCATGTTCTTTTTGGGGCTTGCAACTTTCCCTTAACATTACATTACTGAAATTCCTGTTGTGGCCTGTAGTTGTAATTCATTTCTTCATTTGATGGGTTAAAGGATTATTTTAATTCTTCATTCATTGATAACTGCCAGTTTCTATTCATCTAATCTTGTTTTGCTGTTTCCTTGGGTTGTTTTCTGATTTCTACTAGTGTGAATGCTGCTGTCATGGACATTTTTAGCTTCTGATGTCTGTAAGAATATCTAAAATGCAGTGATTTTCAACTGTTTTTTCATAATTGTCCTCCACTTAGAAGGTGTTTTGTGTATTTCCCCCAATAAAATTTTAATACTACAATATTTTCATGTTCTGAATGTATACATATATATAAAGTATATTTTTTCTCCTTATTTCTCCCTCCTAATGCATTGAGAATGCATGCTCTAAAGTATACATCTAGGAATAGAATTATAGGGTTATACGTAGGGTTATAAGACTTGAGAATATTCAGCTTTGTAAGATAGTGTCAAATTGTTTTCCAAAGTGGTTGTACCTGCCTGCCTACTATAAATTTTCTGTTGGTCTATATCCTCTCTGATAATTAGTAATGTCAGACGAAAAATTTTCCTTGTCAAATAGCTGTAAAATGGTATGTTGTGGTATAATTTTAATTTTTTTTAATGATTTTAACTATTTCTTCATAGACTTATTGGCGATTTATTTTGTCCTTATACAAAATGCCTATTTATGGCTTTTATTCATTTTTCTATTGGTTTTTCATTTATGTACTTTTAATTTATTGATATTAATTTGCTCATATGTACATATGAATGTGTTTGCACACTCACTAATTTATAGCTTGTTCAGTTTTTATGAAGACTTTTTGACCAATATATGATTTGCTAGTTAATGTCTTATATTCTTCTCTGTTTCAAAGTCAGAAAGACTATCTTCTGATTTTTCTTGGTGTTCTACCACTGATTCTATCATTGGCACTAATTTTCAGTTGATATTTTTACTGTAGTAAAATATATATAGCATATTTTGCCAGGCATGGTGACGCATGCCTATAAGTGGCAGCCTAGGAAGCTGCGGCCGGGGCCAGGGATTGCGGTTCGAGTCCTACCAGGGGCACATAGTGAGACCTAGTTCCAAAAATATAGCTGGGTGTGGTGGCGTGCACCTGTAATCCCAGCTGCCTGGGAAGCTGAGGCTGGGGATTGCTTGAGTCTGTGGTACCCCGGGCAACGTGAGCCTGCAGTTCCATAGGCAAAAATAGCGAGACCTAGTCTCGCTATTATAGCATTATTTTACTACTTTAACTATTTTTTAGGTGGACAACTCAGTAAAATTAGGTATATTCACAGTACATTCATCACCTCTATCCATTTTCAGAGATGTTCTGTGATCCCCAACAGAAACAGTCCCTATTAAATAGCATCTTCCATCCCATGAATTTATCTCTATGAATTTATTCTAAGTCCTCATATAAGTGGAGTCATACAATATTTGTCCTTCCGTATCATTTTTATTTCACTTTGTATAATGTTCCCAGGGTTCATTCAGATTGTAGCATGTGTCAGCAATTCATTACTTTTAAGAAAATAATATTCTGTAGTCTGTATAGAGCCCAGTTTGAATATCCAGTTGCAGTTGGTGGACACTTAGGTTGTCTACGACTCTCAGATGTAAAGAATAATATTGCAATAAATATAGGTGTACATATAAATATCTGTTTGAGTTCCTACTTTCAGTTCTTTTAGGTTTATACCTAGAAATGGAATTGCTGGATCATATGGTAATTCTCTGTTTTACTTTTTGAAGAAGTCTTTTCTTTTAAAACTTTAAAATTTAATTTTGTCACTTATAATCTTAATTCATCTGCAGTTGATTTTTGAGTATGATGTGAGATGAAGTAATTTATTTTTCCTTTAAGAGTAGTTGTTTTTCCCAGTTGTGTTTTTTTATATATTTTTTTATTGTTTTCATCAACATCTGTCATCTTTATATAATTATTTGTCTCCCTTAGGTATGGCCCTTCCATCAATAATGCACCTGTATACCACCGCCTTACCCATTTTCCCCTTCCTCACTCTTGTCACTCCAACTCTTCTCACTGCAAGTTGTAGATCAATGCTTGGTGTTGATGATCTGGTCTTGTCATTTTTTTTTTTTTTGGAAAAATGTCTTTTTCCTGCATGGGAACCTAAACTCCAGGAACACAGCAGACCAGTTATATATTTTAAATAGTCCTTTCCCCCTTATAATTTAGACTTTCTATTTGTCATTTTTTAACACTTAGGAATCCTGATGAGTTGTATGACATAGACAATTTAACCATTTGGCTGTATGAATTATTCATGTCGTTTCAACGTTTAAGTAATGTTATGATTATTTCAGTTTTTTTCCTTTAAATTATCTTAAGAAGATCTAAATCTTAGATTTGGCTAAAGATTATAAATACTTTTATATCTCTTATGTACTACCCTCCAGATTGCCCTCCAGGAAAGTGGGGAAAAAATTGACATTCTCACCAATAAAATAGCTACTTCCATAAAGCATTACAACACTATATTCTGTAATTTTTCTTTTTTTGAATTCAGAAATTTTAAAATAGTACTTTCTTCTGTTTGTTTGAATCTTTTAAGTATTAACAGTTGTATCTTTTTTTTCTTCAAAAATTCTTATGTTGCTTGTGTGTCTTCCTTTTTTGAGTTTAAAATAATGAAATACTATAGATGTTTTGTTTTTGTTACATAAATTCAGAGGGCTGAAATCAAGTTGTTTTGCTTTAGAATCCCTATCATATTCTTTTTTTTTTTTTTTAGACTAGGTCTCGCTATTTTTGCCTGTGGAACCGCAGGCTCATGTTGCCCGGGGTGCCACCGACTCAAGCAATCTCCAGCCTCATCTTCCCAGGTAGCTGGGATTACAAGCGCGTACCACTATGCCTAGCTATATTTTTTTGGAACTAGGTCTCGCTATGTGCCCCCCATGGGGTTCGAAATACGATCCCTGGCCCCGGCCATGGCTTCCTAGGCTGCCGCTTATAAGCATGCACCACTGTGCCCGGCCAGAAAAGTTTTATTTCTAACTTATTTCTGAAGGTTGTTTTGACTATTTTTTGTACTTTCATACTTTTACATGCATAGTTGTGTTTTAAAATTTTTATGACATACATATGCATGTTAAAATGAACTTTTCTAGTTAGTTTTTTTTTAAGTAGTTAAAACAATTCAAGGAGAAATCATCCTTTTTTTTTTTTTTTGAGACTAGGTCTCGCTAATTTTGCCCGTGGGCCGCAGGCTCTTGTTGCTGGGTTAACAGCAGACTCAAGTCTACCCCCAGCCTCAGCTTCCCAGGTAGCTGGGATTACAGGCACATGCCACCACGTCCAGCTATTTTTTTGGAACTAGGTCTTGCTATAGGCCCCAGGCAGAACTCGAACCATGATCCCTAGCCCCGGCTGCTTCATAGGCTGAAGCTTACAGGCACGAGCCACCGTGCCCGGCCAGAAATCATACTCTTTGCCATACCCTAATGCCATGCCACAGAGATAACACTGTTTTTTCAAAATTACAGATTTGACGAGGAAGTTAAAAAATTGTCATCTTTGAATTAGATGAACTTTAAAGTAATTTGTTCAAATTCTGGGAAATAAAGCACTGGAGTTTTGTTAAGAGATGGTAAATTAAATTAATTTGGGAAAATTGCATCTTTACAATGTTATCTTTTACCCAGGAGTGCTTTGCATATTTTTTGAAAGCCTTTAGTCTTTCAATAGAGTTTTAAACTCTTACCTGTTTCTTATGAAGCTTATTTAAAGACTAAAAAAATGGTGTGCTGTATAAATAAGACAACAAGAATAAAGCATGTATTTGTAGTATTAGTGACCTGTATCTTATAGGGAAAGAGATGTGTTTCAGTGGTGTGTGTGTGTGCACAGGCACTGTTATAAATTAGCAGTTTATACCATTATGCTTCTGTGCTGATTACTATTTATAAAAGGTTAATTTTTTTCATTTTTTTATACTTTAAAATACTATTATAAAAAATTTCATTATAGAAAAATTTGGGCAATTCAGGCTATTATAATTTATAAAAATGTATTATAGTAATAATGCCTGTTTGGTACTTTTGTATGTTTTTTTAATATCTAACTTATATTTATACATTTTCAATATACAGTAAGTTCCAACAGCTTTATTTTTATGAACATTTGTAATTGATGATGCGTAGTCAATTCTGTATTTGTCATTATCTAAGCATTTCTATGTTGCTGGACCTTTATTTTCATATTTTTATAATCAATTTCCTCAGTGAACATTTTTATACTTAAGTCTTTGTACATCAAATAATTTGCTTAAGGTATACTTTTGGAAATAAAATGGTTGGAATAAAAGATCTAAACATTTTAAAATAGATTGTTAGAAACAAAATACACAGTATTCCAGGAAATAGAATAAAATTAAGATGAGTCATATTCCCTCTTATCAGAAATGAACTTTAGTCAACCTCTGATATGATTCTTCACAATCTTTCTCTATGAAAGTATATGTGTGTATAATTTTTTAAGCAAGATTTTTGGTCCTGTTTAGTTTGAGATTATATTATGGGCATTTTCTGACATTGTAAAAAAAATCTTTGAAATTTTCAATTAGAGAGTATATAATTTCTTATTTATAAAATGTTTTTTTTGTTAAACCCTATTCTACCCATTCTAACTGTCAAAATAAAGCTTAGTGAACTTTTTGTTATTAATTTCTGTTTGCAGATGCCTTCAAGAGGTGTTACTAAATTAACTGTCTCACCAACAGAATGTTTAGATGCTATACAGTCTTTGAAAGGAATTAGATAAGAGCCTGTAGATCTTTGTTCTGAGGAAGCACTGATAACTTTCACTTTCTGTTTGTTGCTTTGTGGAAGTAATGGCATTTTGAATTTTGGTCTGGTAGTTAAAGGAGCTTGAGTCCCTGGCATAACTTGTTGCATTTGTAAAGGGAGTAATGAAAGGTAGTTACTCAGACTTTAGTGAAACATCCTTTGGACAATTTTTTACTGGCTATTGTATATTCTCTATAAGAAGTATTTGTGTGCTCCCGAATTAGTCAAACTGAAGAGTGACCAGAGTGTGACTTGTCAAATCAAGAACTAATCTTTTGAAAAAGAGAAGTAAAAGATAGTTAGCTGCAATTTCCTCTATTTAATTTCCTAGGAAATTCTTTCTTGTTAAAATGTAATATTACAGGTATCCCAGACAGGAAAGTTGGAAATAATTGAGAGACTAAATGAACTCAAACACTGTGATTAGGAGTGAATTATTCTTCATTCTTATGCCTTGTATGCATCAGGATATCTCCTTCTTTTAGACTTCATTTATCTTTGTGTCAACTAGATTATACTATTGACTGAATAAATGAGTATATAAAGAGATGAAGAAATGTATACAAATTAAATGATTATAAACATACAGATATCAGGATAAAAAATGAGAAAGAAAAGTTCATGTTTATTTATGATTTTGTCATAAAGTTTTAAAAAGAACTTTTTTATGGACGTATATATGTGTGCTACGTAGGCTAACTGCTGATAAGGAAAGTCAAACTACTTTTTGATCCATAAAGTTTATGTTGACAAGACTTTTACTTTTAAAGGTCGTCAGGTTTTATTTTCTATTAGCCACTAGTTCTCAAACTTTTGATGTGAAACCTGACTTTAAACTGAAGACTCCCCCTGCTGGGTAAGAATGGGGCTAAAAGCATATAACCAGAAGTATGAACTTGAACAGTCACAGGTCCCCAATAGAGCACTGTTGTAATATCAGACTGGTGTCTTGAAATCCCTGTATGTTCTCCACAGGGTGCCTTCCCAGCCCGTTTGAAGAAAGTGCTGATTGTGGGAGCACCCATATGGTTCCGGGTACCCTATTCCATCATCAGCCTCCTCCTGAAGGACAAAGTCCGGGAGCGGGTAAGGCAAGCTAGCTTCACTTTATTTGTAGGTGGATAAATATATTCCCATCTCTGCTGTTGAAATCCTGCCAATCAATTTTCAACTTTCAAGAAATTCCTACTGGCTTGTCTCTTAGAATGCTTTGTGTTTCTGTTAGTGTATTCACTTCCATTCATGTTTTTTTTTCAATACTCATCTCAGTATGGGCTGATCCTTCTTTTGTGCAGGTTCCTTCAAGTTATGAATTGGACATAATTTGTCCCACACCCCCCTCCATAGCATTTTGATTAAGGATCACACTGAAGGAATGTGCCCCATAGGTAACCCCATAGGTATCAGAGATAGCTGATACTTTCAGAATTATGTCTGGTGTTGTATAGACCTTTAATATTTAACAACTTTTATTAAACAGTTGACCCTTGGACAACATAGGTTTGAACTGCAAGGATCCATTGTACATGGACTTGCTTGTAGATAGATGTTTAAATTTACAATATTAATAAATATAGTACAGTCCTGTGAATTTATTTTCTCCTATGATTTTAACACTTTAGCATTTTCTTTCCCTGAGCTTTTTTTGTAAAACTACTATATATAATACATATAACATAGAAAATGTGTGTTAATGGAATGTCTATGTTATAGGTAAGACTTCTGCCAGTGGCAGCCTATTGGTTATGCAATAGTATCAGATTTTTGTACTATGGAATTAGGGAATTCTATGAATAATAGCTATGTAAGTGTTTATGTCTGAGGTAATATGGGTTGGAGAGGGGAACCTGAAGACATTTAGAGACTTAGTGACTCAGGTAGAGAGACTGAAAGGTAACATATTGGGATGACTCCTTGGCCAAGTTCTTAACTTGTGTTATATACAATTACACATGAATTTATAAATTCAAAACATATTGAACCTTTACAGTCCAGGTTCTGGGCTCTAGGGATTAGAAGAGAGGACATTCTAGGGAGAGGCAGCAACAATAGAGACAAGCTTTTAGAAGGAACTGCCTTCCCACTTGACACAGATTCCAAGGCTAAATTGATCTAGCATGACTATTTTGGAAAAAATAAGAGAAGAATCATGTATTATTATTTTTCTGAGCATTTTTCTGTGCCACCTTGACTGCATGACTAGTGTTGTCTAGCTTTCATAGAAACTTGCCTTTAAGCTGGGTACGGTGGCGTGCACCTGTAATCCCAGCTATCTGAGAGGCTGAGTCTAGGAATCACTTGAGTCTGCGGGTTCAAGACAACCCCCGGCAACAAAGTGAGACCCAGTCTATTAAAAATAAACAAACAAACAAACAAACAAACAAACAACAACAACAACAACAACAACAACAATAATAATAATAATAATAATAATAATAATAATAATAATAATAATAATAATATGGCACACATCTGTTATCCCAGCTACTGGGAAGCTGAAACTAGGAATCACTTGAGTCTACGGGTTCGAGACTACCCCAGGCAACATAGTGAGACCTAGTATATAAACAAACAACAAACAAATAATAAAAATGATTCTTTAAAAATTTGCCTTAAAGACATCCATACTGAGCTGTGAGTAAAGCTTAAGCTAAGAGACTTGGAATAAGTTGCCATAGTGTGGAGTTGACAAAACAGGTAACAGCATGAAACAGTACTGGGAAGCCTTACTAGCATAAAGCCTTTGCTCAGAAGCTATAACAGGGCTGCTAATTCTAGGAATGAAATTATCATCAAATCTTTGGGAATTCATAGAACTACAAACCCAGGTGATGAAATGCAGTCTTCTTTTACAAGTATATCTAATATTTTTAGCAAATCTGATCCCATTCTCCAAATATCATTTTATAAGCACATTTGTTTTTTATCTTCACTGTCTCTTTCTCTCTCCCCTCCCTTCATATGCAAATGTTTTTTCTGGTCTTCCAGATTCAGATACTAAAGACATCTGAGGTTACCCAGCACCTGCCCAGGGAGTGCCTTCCAGAAAACCTGGGTGGGTACGTCAAAATTGACCTTGCTACTTGGAATTTCCAGTTCCTACCCCAGATGAATGGCCACCCGGATCCCTTCGATGAGATCATCCTGTTTTCACTCCCTCCTGCCTTAGACTGGGACTCAGTACACATTCCAGGTCCTCATGCCATGACCATCCAGGAGTTGATGGACTATGTTAGCACTAGGCAAAAACGGGGCATTTATGAGGAATATGAAGACATCCGTCGTGAGAACCCTGTTGGCACTTTCCACTGTTCCATGTAAGTAGGAGAGGTTGGGCTAATCATCAATGATCAAAATGGCTTCTGGCTCAGGCTAGTAGTGCCTCCTTTCACACCTCACTTTCTTCACGCAGGCTTTGTGATAAGGAGTACCACTCTTGGGTAATTAGTCTCTTATCCAGACAGAGGCATCTCCTACTTAGGCACTAAGTGACAACATCCTAAGCTCTGAGGGGAGCACTGTAGTCATGGGCATGTTTTTAGGTATTTTCCTGAAATGCAAGTATTTTTAGGGGAAAAAATTAGGCACATTGAGACTATCAGTGGGCTGTTTTTTACTCCTGTCCTCAGTATGCTTTCTGCTTCGTTTTCTGGGTAATTCTCCCTAGAGCATTTCTAGTACAACATGACTTCCAGAGGAGGCATACTTCTGCTTTTTAAAATAATATAATCAGGGGCCAGGCGCAGTGGCATGTACCTTTAATCCCAGCCTAAGAAGGGAGGCTGATACTAGGAATCGCTTGAGTCCACCGGTTTGAAACCTGCCCAAGGCAACATAGTGAGATCTAGTCTCAAAAAATAGCTGGGCGTGGTGGCACGCGCCTGTAATCCCAGCTACCTGGGAGGCTGAGGCTGGGAATCACTTGATTCTGTGGTACCCTGGGCAACATAGTGAGACCTAGTCTCAAAAAAAAAAAATTAAATAGATAATACATTATCAGTCAGAGCAAAGTTTTTTCTTAGGAATTTATCCTCATGTGATTTTCCTTGGTAATCCTATCGTAAGTCCTATCTTAAAACCTCCTGGCTTGATTGTAACTGGGTTGGTAACTATTGCTGGTTGTGGATATGAATTACTTTAAATTATGTTTTCACTGGCCGCACCAATTTCTATCCAGGTAGTGAGTTCTGTGAGTTGAACATTAAGGTTCATGTGCCATGTAGTTCTGTGGCATGAGTTGTTTACCTTCTCTGAACCTCACATTTCCTGTGATAATGTGACTGTTTGACTCTGCTAGCACTGTTTTTGTTTTGCTGTTTTGTTTTTTTTTTAGCTTAAATATTGTAGGAATCCATGATTCTGAGTACCTCTTTCCCTTTAGTAATTCTTACCCAGCTTAGTCAATGTGCTATAAAGACTGTGCAGGGAGGGAACGTTTAGCAAAAGGAAAGAAGGAAAATAATGATTTCAGAAACTGAGATGAGGGAATTATAGAGGAATCAATTGGGAAAGAGCCAGTAACAGCAAGAATGCAAAGGAAAGTAGAAGAAAAAATGTTCATCACTTTTTTCTTTTTTGAGGAGGGTATTCTTATCTCCTACATAGCTTTCTTCCCTACCAGTTCAAAACTCGTATGTGTCCGGTCTTTTTTCTAACCAGAACAGTTTTCCCATATTAGTTTTGAATCAGACAAGTATTACAGAGCAAGGAGGAGTGCTGGGCTGCTCAAAAGGATATATCCTTGTTCTGGTGATTCCAGACCTTGCTGTGGTTGCTTCTCCTATGAGATCCTTGAGATGCCATTTCTACCATGGCCTCCCTCCCATCCCATAAAAAAGTGGGTTTAGACGGACTTCTTGGCATCACTCACACAGGCTAACCTGTTATAATCAGAGAGCACATCCCAGTCCTATGGTAAGACTTTACAAAGTAAATAAGCCACCTTCTCAGACCTATGACTTTCAGAGCCAAGCTCCAGACCTCTGTTGCACACCAAGCTACAGTCAAACTCCTTACATAGAACTTTGGTTCTCTTGGAATTCTAGATTATGAAGTAGGTACCCAAGAGTCCTCATGGACCAAGAGACGTTTCAAATTTTTTTCCTCCCCCTCCACCTTTCCCAAAAGATGATTTTTTTAAAAAATAAAAAATTGAACTTTTTTTTTTGGTAACTAGGTCTCGCTATTTTTGCCCATGGAACCAAAGGCTCATGTTGCCTAGGGTACCACAGACTCAAGCAATCCCCAGCCGTAGCTTCCTAGGTAGCTGGGATTACAGTCCCGCGCCACCACACCCAGCTATTTTTTTTGGGACTAGATCTCGCTATGTGCCCCCTGCTGGACTCAAACCCCCATCCCTGGTCACCGGCCACTGCTTCCTAGGCTGCCACCTACAGGCATGCGCCACCATGCCCTGCCTAAAAATTGAACTTTTTAACTTCCGGCACGGTGGTGCATGCCTGTAAGCGGCAGCTTACGAAGCTGCGACGGGGACCAGGGATCGCAGTTTGAGTCCTCCCGGGGCAACTTAGCGAGACCTAGTCCCCAAAAAATAGCTGGGCGTGGTGGCGCACGCCAGTAATCCCAGCTACCTGAGAAGCTGAGACTGGGGATTGCTTGAGTCTGTGGTACCGCGGGCAACGGGAGCCTGGGGTTCCACGGGCAAAAATAGCGAGACCTAGTTTCAAAAAAAAAAAAAAAATTGAACTTTTTATTAAGAGATAATTGTAGATCCACATGCTTTTGCAGGAAATAATACACAAGTCACATGCACCCTTTTCTCAGTTTCCCTTGGTAACATAAAACTATAGTATAGAATCCCAAACAGGCCACTGATATTGATTCTACCAGTCTTACTCAGATTTCCACATGTGTGTTTCCTTTTGTGCAATTCTTTTATCACAGGTATATATTACCACAGTTAACTTACAAAATTCCATCACAACATTCCTAACTTATGCATACACTAATCTGTTCACCAGTACTATAATTGTGTTATTTTAAGAATGTTATATAGAAGTATAATCTTCATACATATAGTCTTTTTTTCTTTGAGACTAAGTCTTGCTATTTTTGCCCATGGAACCGCAGGCTCATGTTGCCCGGGGTACCACAGACTCAAGCAATCCCCAGCCTCAGCTTCCCAGGTAGCTGGGATTACAGGTCCCTGGCCCCGGCAGTGGTTTCCTAGGCTGCCACCTACAGGCATGCGCCACCATGCCCAGCGTTAATACATATAGTCTTTTGGGATTGCTTTTTTTTTTTTTTTTAATTCATTTT
>PVHY01026989.1:0-16694 GCA_004024945.1 Uropsilus gracilis
GGCATGGTGGTGCATGCCTGTAAGCGGCAGCCTAGGAAGCCGCAGCTGGGGCCAGGGATCGTGGTTCGAGTCTTGCCTGGGGCACATAGCGAGAGAGACCTGGTCCCCAAAAAAACTGGGCGTAGTGGCACGCACCTGTAATCCCAGCTACCTGGGAAGCTGAGGCTGAGGATTGCTTGAGTCTGTGGTACCCCGGACAACATGAGCCTGTGGTTCCATGGGCAAAAATAGCGAGATCTAGTCTCAAAAAAAAAAAAAAGACATTATCAGGAGAAAGCCACCCTCCTGGGGGCCCGGGTAGGACCCTGGGGTTGGAAGAAGCTTCCTGGGGCTCTCAGCTCAGGGGAGACCAGGTTCCATCCCTTGCTGCTACAGAGGTACCTGGCTGCCCTGTGGAGCACCCCTCAGGGCTGATGCAGAGGGAGGAACCAGACTGGACTCAGGCTGTCTTTCTGCCATCCTCCCTACCAGGACATACAGCAGCTCCTCCAGCTCCAGCAGCTGGTGCTTGTACCGGGTCACCACCTCCAGCCACCTGCTCAGTTCCTGCTGCCGCAGGCCCAGCAGAGTCAGCCAGGTAGGGTCTCCCCACCTCCACCCTCTGCCCCAGACCTCCTCTGCCTCCCCCTCCTCCTTATCCTGTGCTTGCCCCCTGTCTACACAGGCCTGCTACCGACGCCAAATCTATTCCAGCTACCTCAGCAATCCCAGGGAGCTATTCTGACCTCCCAGCCCCGGGCAGGGTTGCCCACACAGGTGAGTGCCTGCTGAGTACCAGGCTGGGTTTCCTCTCTGTTTGGCTCACCTCACAGCCATAGGAGCCAAGACAGGTATGGGGAGACCTGGACCCAGCCCTACTTTGCCACTCAATGGCTGTGGGAGTACACCAGACTTGGGGCTCCTAACCCTGCCAGGCTCATGACCCTGTGAGCAACTGATGGAAAACACGGGGGTGACCCATGACCCCATCATGCATGTGTGCACAGACTTGAAATGCTGGACCTCCAGAAGTCGTAAACCTCAAATGCCTTGGGTCTCTTCCTACATGCCTGATGTCCTTCTCTGAGGAAAACATCTCTCGGGGACTCATTCCCTTCCGGGCCAGAGACCGAAGACATGGACTCCACAGATCTGTCTTGTGGGCTTTTGTCATACACTGTATTTTAAAAATTGAATTAGTTGTCAAAAAAATTCTCAGAAAATGAGGCTGGACACGGTGGCTTGTGCTTGTAAGCTTCAGCCTATGAAGCGGCCGGGGCTAGGGATTGCGGTTTGAGTCCCGCCTGGGGCCCATAGCGAGACCTAGTTCCAAAAAAATAGCTGGGTGTGGTGGCGTGTGCCTGTAATCCCAGCTACCTGGGAAGCTGAGGCTGGGATTGCTTGAGTCTGTGGTACCCCGGGCAACGAGAGCCTGCGGTTCCATGGGCAAAAATAGCGAGACCTAGTCTCAAAAAAAAAAAAAAATTCTCAGAAAATGCCAGATTCCTAGCTTCCCTTAACAGACCAGAGGCTCTGGTTAAGCTGGCAGAGCACGTGCAGTGTGGCGACCCCTGGTGGATCCAGGCCCCTCAGAAGGGCCAGCTCCCCAGCCCAGCCTTCATTTCTGTGTGCTGCTGGCTTCCAGACTTCAATAGTAATCTCTTGGGACCCTTTGAAGATTTCAAAGCTCCCTTCTACCCATTTTTTAAACAACACTTTCAAAACTCTATATGGACTATTAAAGAGAACCCCCAAATTTAGAGGCTAGCATAAGGCTTAGCTACAGTTTGGAAATCCAGAACTGCTCACATTGTGAGTCACATCGTCCTTGGAATGTTGGCCCAGAAGCCAACATTGCCTTGGTCGGGGTGGGCCGCTCTGACTTCTCTTGGTCCCCTGCGGTGATGTGGGACATTTGTGCTCTGCTCAGGCAGTTCACGTGTCCGGTCACAGGGTGAAACCTTTACCCTGGTAAGGGTGTCGAATTACCTATGACATATGCCCCCATGTCAACTTTCCAGAATCTAAAGTTCCAGAACAAGCTCGGCATGCTGGTGTGTGTCTGTAATCCCAGCTACCTGGGAGGCTGAAGCTAGGGATCACTTGAGTCCGAGGGTTCAGGACTACCCCAGGCAACATAGTGAGACCTAGTTTCTTTTTGGAAAAAAAAAATTCCAAATCTTGTACTGGAGATTTACATCCCACCACTTATTTCAGAGTTTTTATTTATGTATTTATGTATTTATTTATTTAGAGCTAGGTTTCACTCTTTTTGTCCGTGGAACCGCAAGCTCACGTTGCCTGGGGTACCACGGATTCAAGCAATCCCCAGCCTCAGCTTCTCAGGTAGCTGGGATTAGAAGGGTGCGCCACCACGCCCAGATAATTTTTGGGACTAGGTCTTGCTGTGTTGCCCTGGACAGGACTCAAACCGTGACCTCCAGACCCCACCACAACACCATAAACTGTCGCTTACAGGCACGCGCCACCATGCCCAGCTTCAGAGCTTTTAATTTTATGGCAATGAAGTCTTCTAGAGCTGTTGCTTTTTTGTAACCCCTCCTACCACCCCCTTTACAGGTGCCCTCTCATCTGTTAAAAAAAAAAAAAGTTCCTTTACTTGCAACCTGCTCATTTTTAATTAGATTCACCCAATTACTCCCTGGGGCAGGCAAAGCCCCATGTGCCTACTTGTTTCCATCCTGGAGAGGAGGAGACTGAGACCCAGAGAAGTTAATTGCTTAGCAGTTACCAACCCCTGGGTAGGAGAGTGAGACCCTACTCCCCACTCCACCCCAGCGCCCGGCAAAGAAGCCCATCTTTAAATCAGCTGGCTGCTCCTTCTGGGAGTTTTCAGAAATGTGGAAGAAATGTGCAGAGTTCTGGGCAGTGAGAGGACCCTTCACTGCAGAGTGTGACCTCCATGGCGCTGATGTAGAGGGCCGCTCTCCTGCCTGGGTTAGGGGAATCCATGGGAAGAGGCTGGCTGGCAGGGAGGGAGGGTGAGGGAACAAGCAGCCACTGCTGAGCCCCATCCTGGTCCTCGGTCCTGCATCCCACCCACCTGCCCACCCCACCAGGCTGTGACCCGCCCCACGCTGCCCGATCCGCACCTCTCACACCCGCAGCCCCCCAAATGCTTGGAGCCACCATCCCACCCCGAGGAGCCCAGTGACCTGGAGGAGCTGGAGCAGTTCGCCCGCACCTTCAAGCAACGCCGCATCAAGCTGGGCTTCACGCAGGTCTGTGGCCTCCCAACCCAGCAGGACGGGAGTTGTGTGCTCGGGGAGGTGGGGCCTGGGCAGGAAGAGGGGAAGAGCCCTCTATTGAGAGGGGTGGAGGCTGTCCCCTCTGATGGGCCCAGCACTGCCGTGTAGGGGTGGGTGAGAGGTATGGACAGTAGGTGAGCCGGACAGCCCGCATTGGAGCGGGGTGGGGCTTTGTCCACTGGTGGGCGGGTCTTCCCACAGCTCCAAGTCCAGACCCTAACCACTGCCCCCCTCCTCACCCCTCTCGCCCAGGGGGATGTGGGCCTCGCTATGGGCAAGCTCTATGGCAACGACTTCAGCCAGACAACCATCTCCCGCTTCGAGGCCCTCAATCTGAGCTTCAAGAACATGTGCAAACTCAAGCCCCTCCTGGAGAAGTGGCTCAATGACGCAGGTGGGTCAGGGCTCCTGAGTAGGTGGTGCGTTGGGGTGCGGGTGGTAGTGAGCCCTGGCAGGCGCCTCTCACACCCTGGCCTCCTTCTGGGCACAGAGACTATGTCTGTGGACTCAAGCTTGCCCAGCCCCAACCAGCTGAGCAGCCCCAGCCTGGGTTTCGATGGACTCCCTGGCCGGAGACGCAAGAAGAGGACCAGCATCGAGACCAACGTCCGCTTCGCCTTAGAGAAGAGTTTTCTAGCGGTGAGCGCCCCACTCCTGCCCCCTGCACTCCCGGTCCTGGGCAGCCCATGGGCCCGGGCTAAGGAGCCCTCTGCCTGCAGAACCAGAAGCCTACCTCAGAGGAGATCCTGCTGATCGCGGAGCAGCTGCACATGGAAAAGGAAGTCATCCGCGTCTGGTTCTGCAACCGGCGCCAAAAGGAGAAACGCATCAACCCCTGCAGCGCGGCCCCCATGCTGCCCAGCCCGGGCAAGCCAGCCAGCTACAGCCCCCACCTGGTACGGGAAGCCCTCTGCCCCCTTGCCCTTTGGCCCGCCCCTGGTGTGAAGCACCACCTACCTGCTGTCCTCAGTTCCCAGAGCCTGAGGCAGTCAGCATCACCCTTGAGGGCTGGCCATCATGGGGGTGGAGCACAGCTACACAGGCACACACAGGGAACTGTGGTCCAGTGCGGGGGATAAGAGCACCTGCAGGTACACGCCCCATAGCCAGAGTTATCATAGGCCAGGACCACATGAGGATGGCTGCACACATATGACCAGGTCCCATGGCACCCCCACACCTCTAGCCTCAGCCACGCAGGCGCAGGCAGGGACATCAGCACCCTGGGTCCGCAGCCTCACCCCCAGCCTGGGGGTCAGACACACTGGGACGTCCCTTTATTCCACCTGGTATGGAAAGAGCTGTGACGCCACAGAAAGGAGCACCCAGGAAGGAGACGGTCCCCATCCTCAGATAGGGAGGAAGGGGGGCCGCCTTCTGAACTGAGTCTTGTAGGGCAGGCTAGTGTTAGTCAGCCAGAAGGAGGACAGGCAAAGGGACCACGGAGCACAGAATCCCAGAAGCCAGAGTGTTGAACCTGCCCGATTTGAGGAATCCAGTGCAACTGAGTGTGGTTGGAGCTGAAATTTATATGGGAGTGGGGCTGGGGGCAGAGTGGGGCCTGGCCCCCAAGCTGCATGTTGACAAGCTTGAAAGTGAATTTGAACATGAACCATGGGCAATGAGGAGCAAAGGAGGAGTTTTGAGCCAAAGAGGGACAGGGTGGATTTAGAGTGAACCTCCTGGCCCCAGTGGAAGGATGAGCCTGGAAGTGGAGAGGCCAAGGAGGAGGCTGGTGGGTGATCCCAGGAAACCAAGCGGTATGGATCCCAACAGCCTGACACTTGTAAGCTCCCACGCCCCCCTCCCTCAAATCAGACCTGCTCCTCCTTCTCCTGGGTGACTATGGACAGTCTACCAACTCCATGCTTGCAGGGCGGTGTCTATGTCTTCTAGGATAGGGGTGCTACACAGATTCAACGTTTGTCAGAGTGTATCAGGCAGTTGCTCTTCAGCGAATGGTCACTTAGGCAGGACCAGCACTGCTGAGAGGCTGCCAGTGGTGTGCATGTGGGCCCATCTTAGCCAGACTGACTATGTGGGAGGAGAGTAGGGGAGCACTCATAAGTGATGGTCATTGCTTTGTGCTGTGGTTTGGTCTTTCCAGGGGTAAATGTGGAGAAAGGTATGAAGGAAGTCCTCTTCATAGTACAAGCATAGCACTGTCCCCAAAGGCCCTCTCCCTCTGTCCTGGAGGCAGACCCACAGAGGTTGCACCCCTCGTGGGGTCTGCTGGAGACCATGGCCTAACCTGCCTGCTTTCTTCTCTCCCCAGGTCACATCCCAAGGGGGCGCCGGGACCTTGCCGTTGTCCCAAGCTTCCAGCAGTCTGAGCACAACAGGTCAGGGGGGACGGACGGTGGTCAGGGGGTGGTGAGAGAGCACAACGCATAGGCCTGAGGTTCTGGAAAGGCTTGGGGCATTCCTAGGCCTCCAGGCTCAGCCTGGGAATGAGGGGGGCAGGAGGAGTCAGAAGGGAGGGGCAACCTCATCCCTCCAGCTGAGCAGGTTCTTTCCATCTGCTCCATCGTGTCCTACGAGGAGCGTGTGTGGCTGCTGAAAGACATACTTGGGTTCTGTTTCTGACATTTATAAACTGTGACCCGAAGTGACTTTACCTTTCTAAGCCTCAGTTTTCACAATGATCTTATGAATGTGCTCTGTACGGAAGCTACCCTCATGAATGTATATGTACAAACTTTTTTACCTAAAGCCCTTCCCCCTTTCTGGTACCAGGCCTGCTGTTTAACACTACATATATGTGAGTCATATGAGATCTGTATGAATAATATGAAACGGAGCCACATTTCCCCTCCTTGGATTAGGAACTACTGGGGGCAGAGGTTGCAAAGTCATGAGGGCTTACCTGGCACTGTGTTACACTCTTTCTAGTGTGTTGACTCATTTAACCCTCATGCTCACTAATGTGGTAGAGTCTGTGGTTGTGCCATCTTCTAGATGAGTGGGATGGAGGCCAGAGAGGTGCTTCCGGGACCCACCTGCTACTGACCAGGCTCCTAGGCCATCAACCTTGAAGGTTACTGAGCTGCACGCCCCTGCTTGGCCCCTAGAGGGAGCCATAGGCCTTTGTCTTCTTGACACCCTTGTCTTGTCTGGGTAACGTGAGTCAGGGCTGAGGTTCAGAGTGGGCTTTTGGGCAGTGAGCATCCCACCTCCGACCCGCTCTGGACACAGGGCACAAGCTCAATGGGTAGCAGTTGCTCTTACGGTGATTTCTGCAACTGCTGTCGTTGTGGCAGACGCACAAAGAATTGGCTCTGGGAAAAGAGGGTGGAAGAGAAGCTATGAGCTGGGAAAGAGTTGACCCCAGTGACTTGGTGGGGAATTAATGTGTGGAAGCTGAAGTCTCCTCTCTGTATCTCTCTCTGGTAGTTACTACCTTATCCTCAGCTGTGGGGACGCTCCACCCCAGCCGGACAGTCGGAGGAGGTGGGGGCGGGGGCGGGGCTGTGCCCCCCCTCAATTCCATCCCCTCTGTCACTCCCCCGCCGCCCCCGGCCACCACCAACAGCACAAATCCCAGCCCTCAAGGCAGCCACTCGGCTATCGGCTTGTCGGGCCTGAACCCCAGCACGGGGTAAGTGGACAGCTTTGGGGGGAGGGGATTCCAGAAGCAGGGTTGCTGATTCTTCTGGAAAGGAGCCACCCCGCTGATCTGCTGGGGTCTTGCCCCTGCTAACCCTCTGCTTTGCCTCTTGCAGAAGCACAATGGTGGGGTTGAGCTCCGGGCTGAGTCCAGCCCTCATGAGCAACAACCCTTTGGCCACTATCCAAGGTGCGTGCCGCCACATGTCACTTCCATGGTCACCTGCCCTGTCCCCCAGGGGCCTCCAGCCCCCCCATTGCTGCTCCAGCCATGCCATCTTGCCCCTGCTCACCGCATCGCTCGCCTCTTCATGCCCATCTCACCTCTGGGGAAGGTGTGAGGGGTGCTGATGGGGGTCAGTGGGGCAGATGGGAAGACAGGGGGCACTCTGGGAAGGACGCCGGAAGGTGTCCCTAGCCCAGCCTCTCTCTCTCCCCACCAGCCCTGGCCTCTGGTGGAACCCTGCCCCTTACCAGCCTTGATGGCAGCGGGAACCTGGTGCTGGGGGCGGCCGGCGCAGCCCCGGGGAGCCCTGGCCTGGTGACCTCGCCGCTCTTCTTGAACCATGCCGGGCTGCCCCTGCTCAGCGCCCCGCCTGGCGTGGGCCTGGTCTCTGCAGCCGCTGCAGCCGTGGCGGCCTCCATCTCCAGCAAGTCTCCCGGCCTCTCCTCGTCCTCGTCCTCCTCCTCGTCCTCGTCCTCCTCTACCTGCAGCGAGGCAGCAGCACAGACCCCTGGAGGCTCAGGGGGCCCTGAAGCAGGGTCCAAGCCCGAATGAGGGCCCATCCTGCCTCCCCTCCTCCTCCTCCTCCTCTGACCCCCACCTCGGTCCCCCACTTGGGAAGAGGGTGAGGAGGCCATCAATGGGGACACAGGGGGTCCTCAAGCAGGAGTGACAAGGGAGGAAAGACCAAAAAAAAAAAAAAAAAAACAACCAACCAAAAAAAAAAAAAAAGAGAGAGAGAGAAGAAACCAACCAACAAAAAGAAAACCAAAAATAATCACAACAGAAACCAGCTGCCCCAAAGGAACCAGAGGTGAAAAACAAACAAAACCAAAAACAAACAACCCCCTCCCGACAAAACCGAACAAACCAAAAACCACACCAAAAGTCATGAGCCAGACCTCAGCGTGCTCACCCTCACCGCTATGACGCCAAATAAGCCCCAGCTGGCGGAGAAGCCTCGGTGGTCAAACCTCAGCTGAGCCCCGGCTGCGGGCCAACCCAACCTTGCCTCCCCCTTGGGGGGCAACAGAGAAGGAAAAAGAGAATGTGCCAGCCTCCTAGCCCCAGCCCAGACCGGGCCCAAAATGGGGCCACAGCTCGGGGCAGAGGGCACGGGCTCAGAACCATCCACTAAATGTTCTTTTCCAGAAGGTAAAAGAGAAAGGGCCTGAACAACTTTACACCAAATATTCAGTAGCTTCATCCAAAGGATGTACAGAACTTTTAGCGTTGCGCTCAACAGAATGTGTCCCTAAAATGTGTCCCCTTGTCCCTTGGATCCCCGGCTCTCCCCACCTGGGCAGGGGGTCTTGCTTTAACTTCCTTACTTCCCCCCCCCAGCCAGGGGAGCATCCAGGGGAAGGCCTGGGCTGACTTTTCACCCCTCGTCCCTCTCCTTTTCCCTTTGAAGGGTAGGCTAGGCCATTTGCCAAGTTCTAGCTCTCACATGTCCCCCCTCGACCCTGTCACCCTCCTCTGCTCTGGAATCTACTCCCCTCCCCTGCCCATGGGAAGGGGGACATTTCAGAGGCAAGAGGGGATGGGGTGAGGGCATTCAAGTTGTCTTTTTTTTCCATCCTTGTCTGTCGGTTTCCCTGAAAAAAAAAAAATTCATATTCCAGTGCCTATCCGTGGGATCCTTCCCGTCTTTGACATTGACCAGAAACCAAAAAGAGAACTCACCTCACTCTTCCCACCCCGTGCCCCTCCAACACTGGCAGATGCCTCTTCCTCTCCTCCCCACACACATGCACACACGCACGCACCCCAGTGGTGGGGTTCCTCAAGATGGGACTCCATCAGGGTCCGTGTGGCAGGGACAGTGCCAGGTCCTGTGGTCCCACCTGAGAGGGCATTGTGGTGGCCGCCACGCCCTCCCATGAGTCTTGGCCGGACCCATGTCTGCCCGGCCCCGTACACATCTCCACGGACGGAGGAGACACGCCACTGGGAGCCACTTTACCCTCCTGCTGTCGTGGAGGCCGACAAAGTTTTGAACCAAAAAAAGAACGAAACAAAACCAAACAAACAAAAAAACCAAACAAACAATAAATTAAAACTAGAAAAAAAAAAGAATTTATAGATATATATATATTTAAGGGAAAGAAGATGAGGACTCTTCAAGAATAAGAAGGAGCCGCGAGGTGGAGCCAAGTCCCTGCACCAGTGGTCCAGGCCCTTGGTCCCCAAGGCGGATGGAAGGACAGATGCTTCTTTCTCTTCACAAATACCTCATGGACGTCGTCTTCGGGAAAGCCGGAGGGGCGGCTGGGGCAGGGCCTGTCCCTCAGCCAGGGCGGATGGACGTGGGTGGGCAGGGCTGAGAGAGGGTGTCAGGGACGGGGTGAAGAGCCCCAAACTCCCCGGCCCCCCAGTCGACTGAAAAAGCTTTAAAAAAAAAAAAAACAAAACAGGAAAAAAGGAATAAGAAAGCAAAAAAGAACGGACGAAGGAAAAGTAACAAACTTCCGGGTGGTTTGATTCTTCCTTTGATCTCTTTTTCTGTTCTCTCCTGTCCGTCCTCTTTCCTGCCTGCTCCCTTCTCTCTGCTCACCTGTCTCTCTTCGTTGGCTCTTCTCTTGCTTCTCTCAGTCTCCTCCTTTCTGTGTCTCTCCTCAAACCAAAGTGTTGCTGTGAAGGACACGAGCCATTAAAATGAGAGAGGAGCCCGGCAGCAGAGTGGCCCCTGCCCCCCTGTGAGCAGGGAGCGCCCCAAGACACGGAGATGGGCAGTGCTGCCGGACACACCAAGAGAGGCCACCCTGTGCCCCGAGGCCTCAGCGTTCTCTTTTTTTCTTGTCTCCCTTCTCCCACCCGGGAAATGGAACTGTTGGGCTGGGCCATGGAGGCGGCAGACTCGGCTGTTGTTGGGGTCTTGGGGTGCCTTGTCTGGGCAGCGGTGGTGGCCGCTCTGCCCGCCCTGGTACCCAGGGGGCCCAGCGTGCTGCCGACCCATTCTCACCCGAATGTAAGCATCTCTGCTGAACCGACTCCCTGCCCTTGCCCTACCTCTGAGTTTGTCCATTTTTATTTCCTGAAGAGAAGGAACTGATGAGAGGGCCTGGGCCCCAGCTGTGGGTAGAGACGGGAGGCCAAGGGCTCCTGACCAGATAAGAAGGACTTTTGAGCAAAGTGAAAGGAATGACAACCAAAAACCCCTCCGAGAAGACAGGCAGCATGGAAGGCATGGTGGAGATGACTCAAAAACTATGATTCTAGACCAAAAAAAGAAAAAAAAAACCAAAAAAAAAAAACAAAACCCAAAAAAAGGAAAAAAAAAAAAAAAAGGAAAGAAAATCCAGGACTCACCACCACCCACTTCATCCTGTGTCCTCCTCATCAAGTGCTGCCACCTGGGGCCTCTCTGCCACCCCAGTGTGGGGGGAGTGGGGCAGAGAGGCGAGGAGGAAGCAGGGGGCAGGGATGGGGCCGATGCCCTGACGTTGGTGGAGGGACCCCCCTGTGCAGCTGGGGGTGGTGGGGACCCTCCCCATCCAACCCCCATAACTAGGAAAAGAAAAAAACATAAAAACAAAAAAACGAAATTCCTGGGAGGGGGAAAAATAACCAAATCCCAAGCTTTAACTACAGCTGTGAAACCAAATATTGGGAAGGGGGTGGGAGGGAAGGAGGGGCAAGTATGCCCCAGGTCTCCCCCCTGGGCCCCCTCCCCTGAGGACTCGAGATAAGGCACCAAATACCTCATAGAACTTTAATGTTAAAAAAGGAAACCAAATATCGTTGGCTGGGGGCCAGCCAGGGCAAGGGGCTGGGGGGCTGGAGGGGAGCCAGGGTTGGGAAGGTGAGGGGGGAATTCAAGCCCCCCACCCCCCTCTGCCCCTTCCCCTCCAGTCCCCCGTCTCGACTCCGGGAAACAAAACTATCTCATCGTTTTTATTTTGTGGTCTGTGCAGAGCCTGTGTCCGTGTGTCTGTGTGTGAGCGAGAGAGTTGGGAGCTGGGGGATTTTATGGGGGATGGGGAGGGAGACCCCGGCCAGGCTCTGGGCTAGGTGAGATGTCTGAGGTGGAGAGCCGGGGGGCCTGGGCTCAAAAGAAAGGCAGGTGAGTGGACTGGAGACAGGGGAGCCCTCTGAATCTCTCTTGGCCTGACCCCAACCTCCTACTTGAGGGGGGGACAGAGATTGGGTCTGCGCTCCTGGCAGGCCCTTGAATTGTGCCAAAAAAAGAAAAAAAGAAAATGCCAGTAACTAAAACACTTCTCTCTGTTCTCTTCTGGGTGGATGGGGGCTGGAAATGGGAGGGAGAGGCAGGTAGTATAAGTGGGAGTAGGCAGAGGTGGGGAACCCACATCCCCTATGTTGGGGACTTAGATGGGGAAGGGCAAGAATGTGAGCTTTCTGTGCATCTCCCTGGGGTAAGGTCAAGAGAGGGTTTCTAAGCCCCTCACCCTGGGAAGATGGGGTAAGGGACCAGCTACCAAGGGTATGGTTTCCTTACCTGACCAGGCTTCCTCCCCCACCCAAATCCCAGGGTGACTTTCTCCCCCTTTAGCCCAGGGTAGGGGAACTGAGTGAGAGAGAGAGTGACAGACTGAGCAAGACTGCGACACGCGGGCCCCACTGGCCTCTGAGTGGGAAAGGCAAGTGCGAGAGATAAAGGCCTCCAAGAGAAAAATGAAACAAACCAAAGATTTAACCATTAAAAAAAAAAAAAACCCACAGACAACTCCGCTACCTTTTTATACGTTGGGAAAAAAAGCGAAAAAAATAAAAAAATAAAAATGAAAAAAAAATACACAAAAACTCCAAGCCGCCGGTCCTTCGTGCGGTTTGAACTTTGACCTCAGCAGTCTCCAAAGCAAGATGACGATGACAAAGGCGAAACAAATATGTATATTTTTAAGTATTTGTCCTTGAGATGTTAGCTCCTTGTTCAACAAACACAAAAAGGAGAGAAAAATCCAGAGAGAAGTGTTGCTGGGACGGAGACAACTATTTGCTATGTCTGTGACCCCTCCCCCCTGCCCCACCCCCTTCCCCCTCTTTCCTTCATCCCTGCTACCCCTCTCCCAGCCTGTCCTCCAAACCCAGGGGCTCAGTATTTATTTATTTATATAATTGCAGGGTGACTGGGGGCCTCTCTCAAAACTTGTAGAGAGGACCTTTGGATCATGGTGTGGTGGGCAAGGGGCAGGTATGGGGATGGGGAGGAGGAAGCAGGGGCTTGATCTTGGATCAACTTGGCTCCACTAGCTCCTTTCTCACTTATCCCACTACTGTCACTGATACCTCCCAAACCCTGACTGCACCAGGGTAAGGTGGCTGCTCCACCTCTGAAAGATCTGAATGGCTTGGCCCTTTCTGGGGCAGCATCTCACCAGGTGAATGTGGGGATGGGTGGTAGTGACCAGGAGTGGGTAAGGGAGACCAGGAAATGGAGCAGGCCCTGGAGACCTGCCTTCCCCTTTTCTCACCAAATTAGCTCCCTTTCAGTTCTGTCTGACCCCTGTGTTGGCAGCCCCTCCCTCCCTACCCTGTATTCTCTCCCTGTCTCTTCTCGTGGTAGCGGGTTAGCGTTTCAGTGTTCTTAACTCCAATCTGCTTGTTCATTGTACAATGTGCTTCTTTTAAGGCCCCATTTTTGTAACTTGAGTGTGTCATTCATCTGAACAACATCAAAAAATAAAAAATTAAAAACTGTACAGAGAGAAATGATGCCTGTTCTCCCTTGGTCTCCTCTCTGTCCTGGGCAGGGCTGGTGGGGGTGGGGTGGCAGGGTATGTGTGTGCTGGGGAGGGGTGGGCTTTGCTTCTGTTCCACAGGGGATGATCAGAAGACTCAACATTCCCACCACCACCACCAATCAGAAAACCAAATCTTAGAACTTAGGGTGGATTCAAATCTCAGTAGTGCCATTTTATAGATATGTGACCTTGAATAGCCTCACCTGTAATGTAGGGAACACACCTGCCTCCTGGGTCTGTAAGAATTAAACAAGGTAATGATGCAAGTAAAGATCTTCAACACACCTTCAACAGTGAGAGCTGTGAGGCAGACAGAACCCCCTGCCAGCACTTCCCCACTTCCCTCCTTGGAGGGTAAAAGCGACCCTATCAGACAGGTGACTGTGAAGTTGTCTGGTGGTGCAGAGGACACCGGCCCCTCTTCTTTTCCAGAACATTAACTGTCATTCATTCAGTGTTGCATGCCCATCCTAAGTCCTCTGGCAGGCACAGCTACATGGGCCAGGTCACAGACTGTTCCCCAAGACCTCACCACCAAAACTCAGAAATGGTGTGAATAGCTCACTGTCATCAGGTGTCCTTGTCACCGTCCCATCCTGACGTATGCTTGGCACAAAAGTACAGGGATTCTGCAAGTTCAGCAGTGAGGAGGGATGGGGGACAGGAAAAAGAACCAGAGAGAGGGGGTTGACAATTTAGAGATAGGAAGATGGAAATGCATCTCTCCACGTCCACAGGGATGGGGCAGGGGGCAGGGTGTGTGGTGAGTTAGAAATGTCCAGGTAGGCCTGGCATGGTGGTGGATGCCTGTAGGTGGCAGCGTAGGAAGGCATGGCTGAGCCAGTAGGAAGGCATGGCTGAGCCAGGTATCGCAGTTCGAGTCCCGCCAGGGGCACCTAGCGAGACCTAGTCCCCAAAAAATAGCTGGGCGTGGTGGCGTGCGCCTGTGATCCCAGCTACCTGGGAAGCTGAGACTGAGGATTGCTTGAGTCTGTGGTACCCCAGGCAACGTGAGCCTGCAGTTCCACGGGCAAAAATAGTGAGATCTAGTCTAAAAAAAAAAAAAAGAAAGAAAGAAAAGAAAAAAGAAATGTCCAGAGTAGCGCTGGGTGTGGTGGGGTGCGCCTGTAATCTGAGCGCTGGGAGACAAGAGGATCGCTTGAGTTCATGGGTTCAAGACTACCCTGGGCAACACAGCGAAAGACCTGGTCTCCCAAAAAGCAGACAGGCACAGTGGCGGGCACCTGTAATCCCAGCTACTGGGAGGCTGAGGCGGGGGGATCGCTTGAGTCTGCGGGATTGGGGACTACCCCAGGCAACACAGCAAGACCTAGTCTCAAAAAGAAGAAAAAGAAATGTCCAGAGTAGTACACTGGGAAGGGCATTCGGTCCGGCCCCCTGCCTTCTGGGAGGTACAGTCAGAACTACCCAGACCTCAAAGTCCCTTGAGGGACTTTGAGGTGACAAGCCCAGAGGACACACCCAAGAGTATCCTGGAGCTAGACTAGGGGCTCACCTGTTGTGGGCACATGAATGTGCTCGAATTCTCATGCGCCTACCCTGTATATACTTGTGCCTACTCAGGAATATACTGGGCACCAAGGACCACTGTCTATCCCCTGGACAGTCCTGCTGGCACAACTTCCACAACTCACAGGGAAAAGGCAGTGAAATGCAAGGCCCCTTCTCAGAGGGGTCTGCTGGGTTCCCTTCACCAGAATTTATGTTCTAAGTTCTGGGTCTCCCCCAGTGCTGGCTGGAGGAACATGTGGGGGGAAGGGGAGGGTGCAGGGGAGGGAGGAATAGCCTAACATACCAAGTTCAAGAAACTCTGCCTGTCCAACTCAAATGCCAGCACCCAAGTTCTGATCAGTGTCATCGTAAGTGTTGCAACTGAGTAGAGTTGTCGCAGGTAACACCAATAGTGACTCCGGCTCATAGACATATTTGCCCCACTACTTTTCTCAGGGTGGGAGTGCGAAGCTTTTGTGATGCTCAAAACAGGAACAAAGGACATAAACACATCATCTCTCAGGCTTCTCTGCTGAGAGCATCTTTAGTTCATGGTCAACCAGCACCCTGTCTTCTCCACTCCTGTCCCATTGCTGGTGTCAGCTGGACTTTCATCTGGTTTCGCCAAGGACTCCTCCAACTGTTCTGAGCACTCACTTGATAAGATTTTGAGGGTGTTCCAGTTCTTGAGGGGGCACAGTTGGAGAATGGTCCTTACCTGGGGACTAAGGGGCCCTGGAACGTGGGGCTCATGGTTCCAGTTCTCTCTGCAGAGTATGCAGTGATGAAAGACGGTGCCCATGACCTACAGTCTGGTCAAACAACTAATGATGGGCCACTGCCCCTCATGAGGAGCTGGCGGGGTAGCAGTTGGGTGCTATTTTCTTTTTTGGGTGCATTTTCTTTTTTAAAGTAACTAAAGTCATGTGTAAAAATCTCAGTGGAGGTAGGGAACCAGGTTTCTAACTGCCTTTGCCACCTGTGTGCCGCATTTCCTTACCCGTGCAAAAGGTCAACCCAGTACTTTCTAGAACATGCCTTCAAGGTCCCAGAAGGTTAAGGAAGTGATAAAGGGAATCAAAAGTAACAGACTGGGGCCGGGCACGGTGGCTCGTGCTTGTAAGCTTCAGCCTATGAAGCAGCCGGGGCTAGGGATCGCGGTTCGAGTCCCACCTGGGGTCCGTAGCGAGACCTAGTTCCAAAAAAAATAGCTGGGCATGTGGCGCACGCCTGTCATCCCAGCTACCTGGGAAGCTGAGGCTGGGGATGGCTTGAGTCTGTGGTACCCCGGGCAACGAGAGCCTGCGGTTCCACGGGCAAAAATAGCCAGACCTAGTCTCAAAACAAAACAAAACAAAACAAAGTAACAGACTAAAGGCCAGGCACTGGTGGCTTGTGCCTGTAAGCTTCAGCCTATGAAGCAGCCGGGGATAGGGATTGCGGTTCGAGTCCCGCCTGGGGCCTGTAGTGGGACCTAGTTCCAAAAAAATAGCTGGGTGTGGTGGCGCGTGCCTGTAATCCCAGCTACCTGGGAAGCTGAGGCTGGGGATTGCTCGAGTCTTGGGTACCCGGGCAACAAGAGCCTAAATAGCGAGACCTAGTCTCAAAAAAAAAAAAAAAAAGTAACTTTTCCTCAATATAGGCCTCATTTCCCCTCAACATAAGTAGCTCCCTTTTGTCTCTCATTTACTAGGGTAAGAATTCTCTCCAACACAGTATTCTTAGGGAAAGCCTTATTTTTCTTGGGGCATGGGTTATGGAGACAAGATTAGCACAGTAACTGAACATTCCCATGAGCCACTTTCTCCACTGCCCTCCCCCAGGCAGACAGCAGCAGGTATAGAGAGAGCATGTGGGTGGTTAAACCAATTGAAACCAGGCTTGAATTCAAGCTCTGCCCAATCTGGGCTGAGGGACCTTGGGCCAGTCCTCTCTCTGCTTGTGATGTCAGATTCCTTCCCTGAAAATGTTCTCACAGGATCAGTATGATTTTTTTCCCCAAGCGTAAGAAAGTATTTGAGGCAAACTAGACATTTAAGAATCAGTCTTTCCGCCACCTCTGCCCCCAAAACAAGGACCTGTTGGCTGGGACAGAATACAACTCCAGGTGGGCTTCAAGGCACCTCAATTTTTGAGGCTTCTACTCCCAGCAGTTTTACTCAGAACCTACTTTCCATGCAGTGGGTCCCAGGAGCTATAACCCCCCCTCTACTGCCCATGAGATCATACCTGTCTCCCAACTTGACTGTCCCTTAGGGGGAAGCCAGACAGTGTTGGAGAGATGACCATCTTAGGCCAGGAAGTAGGGAGGGTGATAGGAAGAATCTCAAGGTTTTCCCAAGCAGTCCAGCCACCAGAATAGCTTCAGGCTTTCCTTTTTTTTTTTTTTTTTTTTGA
>PVHY01026990.1:0-16696 GCA_004024945.1 Uropsilus gracilis
AGGTGTTCTGAGGCCCATATGGGGGGGGGGTCAACGTATGAAACTTAGCAGGGCCGCTGACCTGCTGTGGTGCTCGGTGCACAGAACCTATGACAGTATCATCACCGGTCATTTGCCTGGTCATCTCTGTGCTTTCACTGCACTGATCAGCGTAACTGTGCAGGGAAAGCACCATTAGCCCTGCATGGGGGCGAGGGAAGGCTCACTGGAGGAGGCTCCGGTCTTAAAGAACCAGTGGGATGACGGAGGATGCTACCCGGCAGGGGAGGGGCATGTGCCAAGGCTGGGAGACCTGTCAGCGGCCTCTCCTGCCTGACACCTAGCCTGGCCCCCGCGGTCTGCTTGCCCAGTCACTCTGGCAGCCTCCGAAGGGACCCCAGGGACGGGCCTGCGCGGCTGGGAGTCCGCCGGCAGTATTAATTGCTAATCCCTCTCATTTCTTCCCTTCTATCTGCCGGACACTTCATTCGAGCCCCCGCGCTAATCAGGAAGAAGAACAAATCCGCTATTTGCATTCTTTCCCACCAAGCCAGGCAGCTCTGACCCGCTAAACCGTTGGCTGCTGGGAAGTCCTGCTAGCACAGGCCCAGGCCCCAGGAGGCTGGGGAGGGGGCTCAGGCAGAAGAGGATGCCCCCCAACCCCCCCCACACACACACCCAGAGAGCTAGAGGCTGTGACTCACGTGCTTATACAAAGGATTCGCAGAAAATCGAGCAGGGAGACTCCCTACCAGCAGCTGGTCTAGCTCTTGCATTGTACAGGGGGGGAAACTGAGGCTCCGAGCAGGAAGCAGCTAGGAAGGTCACATATGAGCTGGGAGAGAACTCACACCACCTGGCTTTCCAGGCAGTGACCAGGCCTGGCCTGGACAAAGCTGGACCTCTTATTCCAGAGAAGAACGTTGCCCTAAGCAGAGAAGTTACCTTATCAGATCAGGCTGGGGGCAAGTGGAGGGGGTGGGGATAAGGGTGAGAGGAAAACTGTGACTTCTCAGGCTCCTCCTTGATACTAGGCACATTACTGGGCATTTCACTCTCAGGGTCTCATTTTATTCTCATAGTCCGCAGGGTGAGCAGGACTGGCCCCATTTTGCAGGTGAGAAAGCTGAGGCCCAGAAGGTTCGTGTAACTTGCTGGTGGTTCCACAGCAGGTCCGCAGGGGACCCAGGCTTTGGACCCTGGCCTGTGCCCATGGTGCATCTGAATGAGCCAGTGCTTCCATACCTGCCGTATTATTGGCTGCTTCCCAGTTGGCGCTAATCTCCAGCCTCTTCCCTGCTTTCCCCCAAACAAATCCTGCCTCCTCTTGAGATGCCTCCTCCGGGAAGCCATTTCTGATCCTCCCACACCCCACTTCGAACTCCCTCCTGGTTCCTGTCTGACTAGAGTCATACTGAATAGTCAACACTTTTTCTCGCTGCTCCAGGAGACTTTTTGGGGGTGGGTAATTGGGGGCAGCAGGTTTGCCTGACCCCAAAGTTTACTTGGTGAGGGCAGAGCCAATCTTGTGTATTTCTCTTCTGGGCTTCCCTCTCTCTGCAGGCGGAAGTTAGATATACATACAATGGAAAGGAATCATGTGTAATGATACTGAATGACCAGCTGCCTCAAAGCTGCTGGAGGATGGGTTGGGGCTGTGTGGCATCAGGCAAGGCCTGTGGCGTGAGGCCCATGTACCAGAGCAGTGCATTCTGGGAGGGTGCAGTGCATTCTGGGAAGGAGCAAAGTCACACAGCTACCTGCCTGCATGTCCCCTGCAGCACCCACCCAGACCTTTGCTTCCCCACTTGCCTGGGCCAGCCTTGGCTGCCAGTTGAGAGCACAGAGGCAGGCGCCCCCCCCCACTTTCTCCCAGGGCAGTGTCCAGCCAGCCAGCTGCAGTTGGATCAGGTGGGCACCAAGGAGCCCCAGGGCATCCAGGGGGCTGCCTTCAACCCACATCTCATCCAGACTCAGGGGTCGCTCAAGATGCCATCTTCCAGAGTCCACTCAGTCCTCTTGGAAGGGAAAAGGCCAGAGTGCCCCTCCCCTCCCCTCCATCCATGAGGAAAGTACCCCAAAGGTGCCAGGACGCCAGGCAATAAACCAGACCCCCCCGATTCCTGGCAGGGCCAGCGTCAGGCGCGAGCAGCCCTCCTCACCAGCAGCCCAGACAGTTCCTGGTGCTGGGCTCACCTTTCTCTCCCCGCCCCCCATTGCCCTTCACCCAGGAAAAGGGACAAAGAAGGCAGGACATAAACATGGCCTGTTTTCACAGGAGACGGCTGAGTCGGGCCTCCCCCCTGTGGGCAGGAGTGGCCTCTGACTGACAGGAGCAGGTGGTCTTGTTTGGCATGGAGCCGCCAGGGGGGAAATAACTCAGCATTTCCCACTGAGGTGGGTTAACGTGGACAAAGGCAGCGCTGGATGTGCGAGCAGGCTCTTGGCTGGGTCTGGGCCCCCAGGGACTGGAGGGGCTCGGGGTGCCCTGACGCTGTGGCTGATTGTTCTCTGAGCCTTGTAGCCCAGTCCTGCCCAGCCTGGCCAGGAGGAAAGGGGAAGGGGCCCTTGCGGGGGGGGGGGGGGGGGGGGGGGGGGGCAGCTGATGAGTTAAGCAAACAGTCCAACAGCCCCCCCTGTGGGTACCCTGATCAGGGCTGTGATGGGAGCCCTATGTGTGCCCCGGGTGTCTCTGGGATCTGGGAGGACAGCGAAGGCTCCCTCTAGGGAGCAAACACTGCATAATGGCACTTGGCTTCTGGCCTAAGGAAACCTGGCCACAGACTCTAGGCCCTTCCCCGAGGCTGATCCTGACCCCTGACCCTGCACCCTCACCTCTGGGCACGGTGAAAAATGGGAATGTGGGCAGGTGACTCAATCAGTTCCCCTTATCCAGGGGAAAACCACTCAGAGCCAGTGTCCTTCCAGATGAGCCAGGCACTCCTTCCATGCCAGCCAGCTCCTCCTCCCTGGGCCCCAGAGGGGTGCTCCCCGTGTCCCTGCACCCTCTCCTTCCAAGATGGAGCTCAGTGGAATGGCCGTTGTATTGAATGGGGAACAGCTTGTGCATTTTCCAGCAGGTGAAGGTAGTGAAGGAAAGAGGGGAGGGCAAAGGCGGAGAAGAAAGAGACTCAGATTTGTGACTGACTAAGGCAGAATTGGGGGCGAGGGCACAGATGGGGGCAGGGTGGAGAATGCACATGTATTAAGCAGCTATCACGTACTCTGCACTTTACTTAGATTCTCCCTTAATCCTCACAGATCCCACCAAGAGGCAGGGCCCACCACGCCCATGATCAGATGAGGATGATGAAGCACAGAGAGGTTAAGCCACCTGCCTGGGGTCACACAGCAATTAGAAAGTAGCAGAACCCTAACTGTAGCCGAGAGCTGCTGATTCACAAAGGGCAGGCAGATCCTCTCTCCTAGGCTTTCTCAGCCTCCCAGGGGCCTGGCGGAGAGGCCTCTGGGGAACAGGAAAGGCTGGAAGAGACCCGGAGAGGGAGAAGGAAGAGCCAATGGACAGGGAAGCATGGAACGGCAGGGCGGGGCGCCGAGGAGCTCTGGGCTGGGGTTAAAGCCCCATGTTCCTACAACCCGCTAAGCCGGAGAAATGAATTCTGATCCCTCCAAAACCCAAGCCCGGAAAATGTGCGGGAGAAGGGTCTCCTTTCAGGGGAGCAGGAAATCCTCCACACCTCCTCCAACGCCCGGGTAATGCCAGGACGTCCCCAATCTGCTTTGAGGAATGGAGAGATTAAGAATAATAAAAAAATTGCAATAAAATATGTGTGAAGGAGGGGGTAATTGTGGACAAACGCAGCATTCAAATTCATTTTTCAGCTCTTTTACACACCATTTCAATCTTATTTTCTGCTTGTTAATGAGATCTTGTTGCCTGGGCTAGGCAAAACCTTCCAATATCAGGACGTAATTGCACATAATTTTCTCTCCTACCAGTGATTTGCATCAGTTTTTTAAAAATTCTGGGCTATTTAACACCCCACAATTCCCCTCCCTGCCTTACTGCCGACAAATCTCCCACTCCCTCCTCCTTCCTCGCCCTGGTCCAGCAAGACTCATTTTAAATGCTTATTATCAACGCAGTGTCGCCAGCCAGTAACAGGGGAAAGACACAAAGAGGAAGTGAGAGGAGAGGCGAAGGGAGCCCCGAGGGCCACAGTGTGAGGAGCCTGGCACAGTTCCCAGGAACAAGTGGGTCCTACCCTGTTGGGGGTCAAGGTCATGGGTTCCCCCAGGTCTGCCTTGGGAGCCTGTCTCCTCCACTCACCGGCTCTGTGGCCTTCAGCAAGTTCCTAAACCTCTCTGGACCTGTTTCCCCTAAGTGCAGAGTTTCTGTGGGGATGTAAATGACATCACAAGGCAAAGTGCTCCCACTTGGTGCTCCAGGGAGCACGGAGCTGCTCAGCTGATGGCATCAGTCTCCTGGCCAGACTTGCGTCCCTGGAGCGTCTGGTGTTGCCGTGGGGAGGCTGCTACGGAGAGGCACTGGGAGACCCCATTCCCAGAGGAATAAAAACAAAGGTATCAGCTTTACTCCTGCTGGTCAGGTGGAAACGGAAGCCTGGCCTTGGGGGTAGACTTGTCCCTGTAGCCTTGAACCTCAGCCTCCCAGATGGACCCCAGGGCCAGCTTCCCCGGGCTGATGCTGCGGGCACAGTGGGCTCTGGGGTCAGACCATCCCACCGCCAGCTCTGACAACTTCCAGGCTCTGCCATAAAGCTGGCAGGTGGGGAGTTTAGTGAGTATTTACTGGGTGGACGATGGAACGGATCATGGACTCTGGAAAAGAGCATCCTCCTCTGTCACCCAGCTCTGCCAGGATTCGGAGACCTCAGACCAGCCCCGTGCCCCAGATGGGCAGTCGCTGTCATCTCCACGTGCACAGGAGGGGAAGGGGGAAACATCAAGTAGCAGGAGGGACAAAAGGCCAGGTAAGCTGTGGTCGTGTCACGTGACTCGCTGCACCCTTAAGAGTGAGAGTGTGTCCTTTAGTGCAGGGGGGAGGGGTGTGAATATGTAAACCCCTGAGAGGTTCCTTTGTGTGACCCTAAGAGAGGAGTCAGGGCTCTGGTGACAATCGTGGGACATTAATGAGTAAAATGAATGGTGGTGGCAGGATGGAGCCCCTTCCCATGAGACAGGGGAGGGTACCCCTGGTGGGGGCTCTGGAGCGCACCCAGGCCTTCAGCTCTCCTTTCCAGCGCCCCTTCTGCCTCCATCTGCCTTCCCTTTTTCTCTCAGGGTCCCCCCAGACCCAGGGGCTAGAGAAAGGGGTGCACCCAGCTGGGCCACTGACTAGACAGTGTGGTTTTGAGGCAACCGTCTCCCCTTCCCGGGCCTCGGTTTCTTCTTCCAGCCCTAAAAGAGTTTGCACCTGAAGAGGCTCAGGGAGCGGCCAGCTCCAGCTGAGGGCAGTCAGTCCAGGACTCGTCCTCACAGACTGTGAGCACTCAGCAGCCTCCCGCCCCTGCCATGGCGGAACTTGCCCGCCTGGTGCTCCACTCCAGAGTGTGGAGGAGTGGAAGCGGGCGGTTCCCCACACCTGCCTCACCCATCAGGGTGGGCTGTGCTTCTGCCTCAGACTGGGGAGCACCAGCCCCATAGTCCACAGTGGGGTCCCGTCCTCTCCCTCTAGCCCTGGCGAGCTGTGTAGAAGCCCCAGCTGCTGGGGAGACAGCCTGGGTGTCCAAGGCCTCAGGGACTGCTGACAAAGCTGTTGGCTGCTCAGCCTGAGGAGCTATGGCGAGACCAGACCCCTCCTTCCTGCAGGAAGCGCTCCGGCTTAACCCTGGTGGTTCCCGTGCACAGAAGCTCGCCTACCCGGCTCACCCTTGCGCCCACCCCCTCCCTCCTCCAGCAGCTGTTCACCTCCTGGTCCCCTCTGCCCCTGTCAGACCCTCATCTGTCTTCACACCTTTGGTGGGAACCTCTGGGTGAGTCTGAACCAATTCATCATGCCCTGCAGCCTCTCCACCTCCCGGGCAGGGCGGGCAGCCCCCAGGGGCTCCGGGAGGAGGATGAGGGTAGGGCTGGGCCTGGCTGCTGACAGCAGGGGTGGAGGAGGCTGGGGGGGGGGGGATGTCAGGGTCTCTTCCGTGTCCCTCCTGGAGCTCGGCTCTGGGCCCCAAGAGTGTGCGGGGAAACTCACACATAGGACATCTTTACTTGCCCCTGAGCCACACCCCAGAAGCCAGGCCCTCTGTCTGCTGGTCTCACTCTGCTCAGGGACTGAAGTGCCACTTGGCACTTAAACCTTGGCCTGAGGACCTGGGGGAGCAATGGTCAGGAGCATGCGCTGGACCCCCGGCCCTGGCTGGCCAGGATGTCAGGCCCTCCATCCTTCAAGAGGGAGGCTGGCCGGCACCATCTCCAAGTTGGTCTTCAGCTTTGCAAGCGAAGCTCCTCCAGCTTGGTGTGCTGCAGGCCAGCCCAGCCCAGGGCCCCAGGTGTGCACACCCTCCCTCTGCGGTGCACCCGCCAGCCAGCCGGCCCTGGGGCCCTACTACGCCTAGCATCCAGCCCTGGAAGGCCTGCTGCCTCCTAGTCCTCTGCGCTAATGAGACAGGGTCAACGCCTAGAAATGCAGGGGCCAATTAGCGTCCATGAGGAAAACATGCTGGCTGGCCCCCCACACTGTTAACCCCAAGAGGGGCGTCCTGTGCTCTCTACAGCTCTGGCTGCAGCTGCTGGGAGCCTGGACTCAGTGACTATGTCATCTCTTTCCATCCTCAAGACCCTCTGATGGGCCGGGATCATCCCCATTTCACGGAAGGAAAACAGGGGCGCGGCGAGGTGGAGGGTGGAGCCAGAAGACAACTTGCCCCACGTGCAGGCAGGAACAGAGGCAAGCAAGAATGAACCCCCAAAGCAGAAAAGGATCGAGGATATTTTCAGATCAAGGGTTGGCGGCGTTTTTTCCTCTGTGAGGTCAGACAGGACTTCAGGCTTAAACGCAGAGTAAATATGCGAATGAACGGGTACGCCCTGTGGCCCAGGGAAACTTGGTTTTCAGAACCTGGGAACCCAGATGAGCCCCAGTGGTGGGCTGACTTGACCTTTAGGCCCTTTTTCCCTCTAGGGAGCCACAGACGGGAGGAAGGTATCCCGGAAGGAGGTATAAAACCATTCCTGGGTGTAGCAGGTTCCCCATACTAATGATACTGTCCTGGCAGAAGGACAGTGGCCCTGACCTGTGCCAGGTTCTGTGCCAGGCGCTGTGGCAGCGAACACCCTGGCCGCGAGGCTCTGAATGTGCTTGTCCAGCCGCTCTGTTTCAGGGAGGATAAACTGAGGCCCAGAGACGCTGCCTGGCCGGACCCCAGCCTGTGTGCGGCTCTGAGTGCCCGCCAGCCTGCCCTGCCCAGGGCGCTGAGGAGGCCTTCCCGCCACAGACGGGAGGAAGGTGGACCGGAAGGGGGTGTGAAACCCAGTCCTGGGTGTAGCCCCTCGCCCGTGTTCGGGAACCTGTCCCAACTACAGAACGAACACGCCGGCTCTTCAAACTCACCAGGCTCCCAGCACCTCCAGGCCTGTTCCCCAGCCCCTGCAGCCGCGGGCACCAGCACTGGCTTTAGAGTCCCCCAGAAACGGCTCTGGCCGGGCAGTGCCAGGTGGCTGTTGGGGCAGTTCCCACAGGTCTGGCAGCTGTGGGCTGGGGACAAGTCTGAGAAGTCCCCGCTCGGGCGTGGCGAGAAGTCCTGGGCATGTTCTGGCTCCCCACACCCAGGCCCGTCCCTGGCAGAGTACATGCGCGGGTCAAGGGTCACAGAACACCAACGAATGACGGTAGCTCGGGCATCTCCACTGCTTACTCTCCCGGCACCCGCCTGCCAGGGCTCCACAGTGTCTTCCCAAGGGAGAGTCAGCTAAGCTGACCAGGCGGTGCCCACCTGGGCGGGGGAGCCACCTACCTGAGGAGACAGGCCGTTGCTGACAGGGTTCATGTGGTTGGACGGTGCCGCCGGGTTCATGAAGCTGTCGGAGTAGCTGGGGAAGCTGTGGCGGGCTCCGTAGGCAGAGCTGGTGTCTGCTGCTGCGGCCGCTGCGGCCAGGCCCCCCTGGTGCATGGTGGACGGCGGGAGGGGCTGGGGCCTGTGCACGGTGCTGCCCCCGTCTGCGGAGAGAGGCAGGAGGGGGCCTGAGCAAGTGCGTCGCCAGAGCCTGCTGGGGTCGGGGCCACGGACCTCAGCCGCCTTCCCTTCGGCCGCTCGGAGGGAGGGGACCACAGCGTGTGCTTCAGGGGTGGGGCCGACCAGGTCTTGGATGACAGCTAGTCTGTAGCCTAGCCCATCCCTGCTCACAGGCCCGCTGCTCCATGCTTGGCACATAGTAGGTGCTCAATAAAATGTTATCTGGCTTGAAAAGTCAGACCTCGCAGGGACAGTGGCACAGGCGTGTCCAGCACTCACTGACCCCTTGCCAGGTGCTCGTGCAAAGATCGCCTGCATCCACGAAGCAAGAACAGTTCCCACGCTATAGATGAAGACACCCAGGCTCGTGCGAGCTGACGAGGTCAGCGAGACGGGGCCGGGGCTGGAGGAGCTGTTTGCACTCCAACCTGCTCGTGGCTGTTCTGCCTGTTGGGCTGTCTGTGCGGCCTCCAGCGGACAGGCCTTGGCAACGGGTCAGTTCCCCAAGAACCACAGGGAGGGCCCTCTACCTCATTGGCATCCAGAACACCAGTCTGCCAGCCCTGATAGGCACCAGGACTTCACGAGGCCAATGTCCACTACCAGGACCCGGTGTGTGCTGTGGGGGCGGGGGGGCATGTAGGAGTGCAGGGACAGGATGGGGCAGGATTCTGGGAGATAGGAGGCGCCCCTCTCTCCTGAGACTGGCTCGCTCACCTGCTTGCAAAGCGCTGTTCTGAGCACATGGACGGGGCCGGGGAGGAGTGAAAGGCCTTGGTTGGGGCACAATGACAGGCACAGGGACTCACCTTGTGAGATGGTGGTGGTTGGGTAAGTCGAGTCCGGCAGCTGGTAGGGGGGCAGTGTGGGCATGCCGGTGGGCGGGAAGCCCCCTGGCAGAAGGTGGTTGAATGCCGCCAGCTGGTTGGCTCCTGCCTGCTTACGCCAACGGGCCCGGCGGTTACTGAACCAGACCTGAGGGTGCAGAGTGGAGAACAGAGGCCCTCAGCCTGGCTGCTGGCCATTGCCCTGCCCTGCAGCCAGCGCCCCCATGCCCAGAAGGACTCTCCACGTGGTGCAGCTTTGTAGCGTGACCCACTCTGTTCTCCTGATCTCAGAGAGCGGGGTCACCTGCACTATCCCCCTATCCCCCGCTACAGGGAACAAGCCAGGCGCTAGGGAGTGCCGATGACTCACCCATGTGGCAGACTATGTTGGAGGTGCAAGCCAGGTGTGACTCCCAGCCAGGGCTCTGCCTCCAGCGGCTGGCCCTGCTGGAGGGGCCAGTGCTCAGGTGACCATGCCTGTCTTATCGCCCTCCCACCTCCTCCAGGAAGCCCTCAGGGAGGGAGCCTCAGAACCCACTGCCACGAGGCCCACCTGCATGACTCAAATGTGGAGCTAGTTCCTGGCCTAGAGCCTGAGCCCCTACTTGGCACACCCAGCCTGGCCCCTCGATTAGGAAAGTCTCCCCTGCACAGACAACGTGATTTTTTTTTTTTTTTGAGACCAGGCCTTGCTATGTTGCCCAGGGAGTCCCGATCCTGTGGACTCAAGCAATCCCCAGCCTCAGCCTCCCAGGTAGCTGGGATTCTAGGTGCCCATCATGGTACCCGGCTGCTTTTTCGAGAACCAGGTCTCGTGATGTTGTCTGGGGTAGTCTCAAACCCGAGAACTCAAGTGACCCCTGGCCTCAGCCTCCCAGCGCTTGGACAACAGGTGCACGCCACCACGTCCAGCATATACCGTGATGTCATATGCAGAAACGAACATCTGTCCTCTTGGCCTCTCCCTTCCCTGCAATCCCTGGGGCAGTGCTTCCCGTGTCCATCTGTGTGCAGACTGAGATGGGTCCTCCTTTCCCATTTTACAGGAAGGGAGGACGAGGTGCAGAGTGAAATGATTTGCCCAGGTCACAGATTTAGTCTGTCATGGATCCAAGGCTCAAACTTAGCCCAGTCAAACTCCCCAGCCCACACCTGTCTCAAGTGTCAACAAGTGGTGGGATGCATCAAAGAATGAGACAAGGAGCGTGTGAGTCCAGGTGGCATTGCGGGGACTCACTCTGGGCTTTGCACATACTGTTCCCTCTAACCTCAACACTGTTCCTGCCAGTTCAGCTGAAATGCCGTCTACTCCATCCATTTCCCTGATGGCTGCGTGGAAGGTAATGCACGCAGGCACTGCTTTCTCTCGGGGCCTCCTGCTCTGATTCCCCATACGAACAGCCCATCGCCTTGTTTGTCTCCCCCTAAACCCCAGGGCAGAAGCCATACCTCCCTTGCTCCTCACACTCCATAGACACTTGCGCCAAATACCTGTTGAATGAATGGACGAGCCACAGGGGAAGGCCGAGATGGCTCTCATGTGTCTTTGCTGAGGCCACTGGTTAAGGGGAGAGTCCTTCCTACTGAAATGAAATCGCAACCTCTTCTGGTAAGGGGTCCCCCAGATCTGTAGACCTGTCAGCACGGGGTGGGTGTTGGAGCCGCAGGTGGAGGGTACTTATGTGCCCTTGGTGATGTCTGTCTTTCCTAGGTGCTTCCCGAGGGGAGAGACGAGTGTGGTTTCCAAGCTGATGACCCGAGCAGCTGGCTGAGACTGGTCAGGTTTCACAGAGAAAGGAGCTGGGACAGCCAGGTCAGAGCAGAAACCGGCTCCAGAATGAAACTCAAGTTCGGGCTTCTCCCCACCTTCCCAGGGCACTGTATCCTCGGGGCATCTTGGGGTGGAGAGGAGCCCCCAGTCAGAAGCAGGCTTCTGAATTAGCGAGGAGTGGGTAGTGCTCCTTGCACCCCTCTCCCGGGAGGAGCTGGAGTGGGGAAGGACTTTGTTTTAATGTCGTGTTTCCAGAGGGTGGGAAGAGACGTCCCAGATGTCGAGGGATGGGCATTAAACAACCCCGAGCCTTCCCGCTTCTCCAGGCCTGCTGAGCACCAGGGGAGACAGTCTCCCCAAGTGCTAAGGCAGCCTCAGCCCCCTGACCCTGCCTGTCCCCCAGAGGCAGCCTCTCTGAGTGGCCTCCTTCTGCGTGTCTTCCCTGTGTGTTCCCACTGCCTCCCGTCTATAAGCGTGATACACACTTGCGTTATAAATCCTTGATTTTATCTTTTAAAAAGGAAATAGCAAGGGCCAGGTGCAGTGGCGCACGTCTTTAATCCCAACCTCCAGAGGCCGAGGCCAGGGATCGCTTGAGTCCGTGGATTTGAGACTAACCCCGGGCAACAAAGAGAGACCTAGTCTCAAAGAAATAGTTGGAAAGCCAGGCACGGTGGCTTGTGCTTGTAAGCTTCAGCCTGTGAAGCGGCTGGGGCTAGGGATCGTGGTTCAAGTCCCTCTCGGGGCAACATAGCAAGACCTAGTCCCAAAAAATAGCTGGGCGTGGTGGTGCAGGCCTGTAATCCCAGCTACCTGGGAAGCTGAGGTTGGGGATTGCTTGAGTCTGTGGTTCCACAGGCAAAAATTACAAGACCTAGTCTCAAAAAAAAAAAAAAATAGCTGGGCATGGTGGCGCGCACCTGTAATCCCAGTTACTTGGGAGGTTGAGACTAGAGATTGCTTGAGTCCCCAGGATCGGGACTACTCCAGGCAACATAGCAAGAATTAGTTTCAAAAGAAAAAAAAGGAAATAGCAATACAGATACTTCACAACTGTGCGAGAATCCCGAGAATGACTGCAGAATGGCTTAAGTGTGAGACATGGGTGGGTCACACCCACAGCTGTTCCTCAGGTGTGGGTCATTGTTTCCGCAAATAAAGAGCCTGAAAGTCAGGTAAAGTCAGGTGGAAGGGTTCTTCCTCCTTCCGCATCCCTCCTTCCTTACTCCCTCCTCTCAAGCTTCTGCTGGGACTCTATGCTGTGCCCAATGAGAAGAGGGGCTCAGCCCCCACCCTACCCCCAGCTGCCCCCTGCCTGGACTCACACACACAAGTCAAAGAACAGTCACTCCTGGTGCGGTAAGTGCAGGCAGGGTGACATGCAAGGTGCTCCCTGGGGCGCTGAGGACGGGCTGCCCACATTACATATCAGAATCCAGGAGGACTTCCTGGAAGAGAGGACATGTTCTTTGACGTCAGCTGTTGCCCCTTTCCTTCCTTGTCCTGTTTCCCCAGAGCTGTCTCCACCCCAGCACAAAGCCCCTCCCTCCTTGTGAAGTACCACATGACACTGAAAAGCAGGGGCTCTGTGACCTGACCGCCTACTGAGGTGGGCAAATTCCACTGACCCTCTGTGCCTCAGTTTCTTCGTGGCTAAAACAGCACCACCTCCTGGGAGGTGTTGGACCTCCTGCACAAACACAAAGTGCTCAGAAAAGTACCTGCGACTATTACTAGCTGGAAGCCTTCCCATGGCAGAGCCGGGGCCCAGTCACTTAGGAGCAAGTTGCCCGTTACAGATAGAGAACAGCGGTCCCAGAGGGACAGTGGCAGCCCCCAGGACCCCTCCCACGCAAGCCCTGGGAGCAGGAAGCATCTGTTCACTGAGCTGAGTATTTCATCTCCGAGGAGGCACAGAGGGAAAGAGCAGGAGCAGCTGCCCATGTCTGGACAGGACAGTCCTAGAACCATGTCTTCGGGAAGGCTCTGCCCTTCCAGGAGTCCAGGCTTCTCACCACAAACTGGACCCACTATGCCACCCGCGCGGGGGCGGTGAGATGCTGAAGACGGTGTTTGCAGGGTGCCAAGCGCCGAGCTGCTCGAGGGATACCCAAAGCATCACACAAATATTTGGTTTCAGTCATCCTGACCTTCAAGTGCCTCAAAAATGGGGCTCTGCTCAGGGTGGCCTAGGCGAACAGGCAGGTGCCTTGGAACACGGGGGGCTTCTTGGCCTCGTGGGATCCCAAGGATGGGGTCAGCCCACCAGTCACGTGGAGATAAAGGTCCCTCCGGGAAGGACTCCCTGGCCCCAGGCTTGTATCCCCCACCCAGGTCCTCAGACTTTGAGCAAGCCGGGTCAGGGGTGTCTCTGCCAGACATCAGGGTTCAAAGGGGGGCTCACCACCCTGTTGGGAAGTGGGGCTGAAGGCAGCCGAGGCAGGCAGGTCACACACTGAGTCACAGACCCCTGCCTGACAGGTACACCAGCTTTCTCGTTGATCTGAACGCCAGGCCTGGGAGCAAGCATTCCCATCAGCTGAATCCCCGGAAGTGGGAACAGGGCCTGGTATACAGTAGGTGCTCCATAAATGATCCTGCAGGTTGGAGGGCAGTTTGGAGGGACTGGAACCACTGCACACTGGTGACGTTTTCATAATGTTCTCCATCCCTGGCAATTTGGATGCCGGGCACCCCTGTGTGGGGTTTGTTTCCCCCGGGCCTGTGACTGTTTACTCCTGAGTGGGCATCAGCATCTCCGCTGTGCAGAGAGGAGCTGCGGGCAGCAGGGGCACGTGACGGAGCTAGGATCTGCACCCACACGGAGCCGCTGCAACACCCACCCGCCTCCCAGGGCCAGGAGGTGAGCAGGCCCAGGGCTGTGAAGGGAGAGTCACAGGCCTTCGAGGCTGGGACCAGGGAGCAGAAAGTGCGGTGCAGAATCTGGACAGGGCCCAGGGCCTTTGGGTCCCGGCCCCACCATGCCAGGCAGGAACCTCACCAGGGCCTCCTGTCGATACTGTGGTCTGCTTGCCCACTCACCAGAAGGAGGATCTCAACCCCCACAAGATAGCCTGATTGACCAAAACTAAGGACTCTGGCATTCTAAGGGACCTTAGTGACCATTTAGTTTGATTCCTTTTTTATAGGTGAGACAGGGAGTCTCTGGAAGCCGGTCATGATGGCGCACGCCTGTAGTCCAAGCACTGGGAGGCAAGAGGCCAGGGATTGCTTGAGTTCGCAGGTTCGAGACTACCCCGGGACAACACAGCGAGACCTGATCTTGAAAAAGCAGCCAGGCGTGATGGTGGACACCTGTAATCCCAGCTACCTGGGAGGCTGAGGATCACCTGAGTCTGCAGAATTGGGACTACCCCGGGCAACACAGCGAGACCCAGTCTCAAAACAACATGTAAGTCTCTGGAGAGGAAATGGACTTGTCTCCACCTAAGGTGACTCAGGTGGTCCGAGGGAGGGACTGAGGGGTCTGGGGTGCCCAGTCCTGCGCTCTGGTCACTGCAGACCTTCAGCTGACGTGGGACACGTCCCCTCCTCTGCAGGTCGTCACTCTCAGTCTTTTTTTCTTTTTTTTGAGACTAGGTTTGTGCCTGTGGAACCGCAGGCTCACGTTGCCCAGGGTACCATGGACTCAAGCCATCCCCAGCCTCAGCTTCCCAGGTAGCTGGGATTACAGGCGCGCGCCACCACACCCAGATATTTTTTTGGAACTAGGTCTTGCTGCATTGTCCCGAGCGGGACTCTAACCACCATCCCGGGTCCCCGCCGCGGGTTCCTAGGCTGCCGCTTACAGACACGCAGCGGTCAGCACCCTCAGTCTTTTAACGACTCAACGCCTACTGCTGCGCCCACCTCTGCTGGGAAAGGCACCCCAGCCCTGCTGGGGAAGCCCAGAGAATGGCAGGGGAGTCAGCAAGCACCAGCAGGAGGCTGCTCTGGCCCCCACTCTGGGCCGGCCTGGGCTCTGCCCGCTGCCCCCCTTCCTAGCACTCTCCTTTCTATTTGGACGTTGAGTGGCACCTGTTTCTGGGTCCCCTGGGCCAATAAAAGCAGAAGCCTGACAGCCAGGACATTTTACATGGAGCGGGCGGCCTTCAAGGTGGTGGGAAGCGCCGGGCACAAGATGTGGGAATGAGAAAGCACCCAGGAATGCGGCCAGGAGAACAGCTGCAGGGGGATCAGCCAGCGCAGGGAAGGGGCCGGGCGGGGGCAGCTCGGGTATCAGCCTGGGAGAGCAGCGAGATGAGCTGGCTGCTGCCCCTGCCCCCTTCCCCTTGGGGTCTCCCTCTGAGGCTGCCTCAGCCCCTTCGTGGGGGCGGGGAGGGTGGAGGGGAAATGCTGGCTCCTGCAGTGTGTACGTGGCAGTTTGCTTCTAGAACTTTCCCTGCTGCTTTCGAATCCCAGGCTCTGAGTTACCGTCTTCCTTTGACATGGAAAGAACCTGGGCTTCAGCACCCTCCAGCTGCACCCCTGCGCTGTCCCAGGCAGGCTCTGTGCCCCTGGGCAACGTGGCTTCTCTGAGCCTCTTTTCTATGCCCGTGGCATGGGGGGCATGACTACACCGAGGTGGACGTGACCTCAGGTTCCACCAGGTCATGTGTGAGAAGCTGGGCGTTGCAGCAGGTAAAGGGGGGGCCAGCAAAGATGGGATATGGAACCCCTCCAACCAGTGACCCCCCTTGGGGCGGCCCCTCTGCTGGTGGCCTCATGGGGAAGAGGCAGGGAAGGAGCTGTTCCTCTCACCGGGTCCTGGCTCTTCCTCCTTCAGCACCACCAGGCCAAGCCCACCCCTGAGGCCGAGAACAACCATAGGAGTCTGAGGCTCAGCCTGAGCAAAAGGGGTCCCCCCAAACCCCCGCACTCCCAGCAGGGGACGGGGAGCCCCATGTAACCTCCTCGTTTTCTGTCCTCTCCCTCACCCCGGCCCCACTGATTGGGAGGCCCACACAGGTGCAGGGGTGCTCAAGGTCTGCTCCCCCCTTCTCCATGCTTCTGACCTCCCAGAACAAGCCTGCCTGGTCTTCTTGCTGCGCTCAGAATGGGCAACTCATGACCCGCGTGAGGAAGCCTGCTTGGAAGGTTCCCTCTTCATCACCTCCTTTAGCAGGAGATTTGGGGAGTCTCTGCTCCCTGAGCCTCTCTTGTGGCTGAACCAAAGCCCTTCTTTCCTTGCTCCATCCCTCCCGCCCTCTTCCTGGAGTCCTCACTGCCTGGAGGGGTGAAGGTCATCCAACAGACCTCACTGCCATACCTGGCCTCTCTGGGCCTCCGAGGCGCCATCCATCCATCTGTCCATCAGATAGTCAGTCAGTCAGTCAGTCAGTCAACCAACATTTGCAGTCCAATTATTCGGCATTAAGTGTTGGAGGCATCACTTGCCCCCACAGTCCCTGGACTGCCTGCTGCAGCCCCACCCCCACCCCCACCCTGGGGCCCACACCAGCCCCTCAGCCCCCACCCTGGACGCCTCACCTGCACGCGGGCCTCCGTCAGCTTGGTCCTCTGCGCCAGCTCCTCGCGGGTGTAGATGTCCGGGTAGTGGGTCCTCTCGAAGGCCTTCTCCAGCTCCTCCAGCTGCTCCGCTGTGAACGTGGTTCGGCTGCGGCGCTGCTTGCGCTTCAGAGGGAGGTCGGGCTCCGACTCCACGTCCGAGCCTTCATCCAGCCGGTTCCCTGCAGCCAGAGGGCGGCGGGGGGTGGGGGGGAGCTCATGAGGAGGGCCACTGGGCACCCACCTTCCGATCCAGCCCTGCTGTGAGGGCTGCAGGGGGAAGGAGCCCACGGCCTCTCCTGCCCGGCGGAGGGCTGGTTAAATGCTTTGGGGGGGGAGCCCGGTGCCTAGAAGCAGACTCCCCAGAGCTGACAGGGACGCGTGTCCAGGACCTGGGGCTCAGGGGCGGACGCCTGATGGGAAACATTTGTCAAAACGACCTCAGAAAGGGGAGACTC
>PVHY01026991.1:0-16713 GCA_004024945.1 Uropsilus gracilis
GACCCCAAATGAGATGCAAAGACTCTGTGAGCAGGCCTGAGCCTTAGTGACCCCATTTCTTCAGGCCTTCCCTTTCTCTGTACTCCCAGGAGCACTTACACCTGCAGGAACTGCAGGAACAGATACTTCAGCTTCTCAGAACCTTTATAGCTTTCTTAAAATCAAGAGAAATTCCAGGTCATGTGTTCAGGGCTGCCTCATCCATACCCAGGGAGATTGTTGTTTTGTACTCATCATGCAATTCTTCATTAAGTTGATGATGTCAACCTCAATAGCAACTGGAGGGCTTACCACCTTGCCATACTGGGGAAAGGAAGAGGAAATCAGCAGTGGACACCACGGAGGTGGCCCTGGATAATCAATGAAAGCACGGGACCAGGAGAGCTGGAGAGTTAGAATTTAATGGTGAAAAGACCAAAGATACTTCATGGGCAGAACCACATCATGAGGTCACAGATGTCCATATACTCTCTGCAAAGTTGTGGAATGTGAGTGCACCTTCATGCATATGTGCAATTGTGTGTGTGCCTGTGTCGTACATTTTCCAGAGAGTATGTTCATGTTTCTTCTGGGATCTGCATCTTCCATAACAGATGAGGGTCTGAAGTGGGCAAATTATCCAGGCATGTGAGGGCAGGGGTGAAAATCATCAATGCTACAAAGAGACAGTGATGAAGCCAGGCACTTACCAGTCGTATCAACATGGGAAAGAAGCCCGGATGGCACTGTCCACAACCAAACACAAAGGAGTAACTGAGAGTTTAGGGAGGTCAAGCACCTTCTTGACCTCTCCTGTCTTTCCTCCTTATTCACCCTTCTCCACTCTCCCCACCCCCCCCCCACCACCGTGGGGCCAGCAGCTCCAAACTCCCAGCTAGACTCTTGTCACTCCTCTCCACTGCTACAGGATCTGGCATTTGAAGACCAGGCTTCTGGACTTTGTAACCTTCCACAATCTTCTCTTACATCCACTGGAATAAATGGGACATTGTAGTGACTCTGGAGTGAATTCACTAGCCATGTCTTGTCATAATTTATCCCAGGAATCTGAAGGTGAAAGGATCTTGAAAGAGGAGAGACAACAGGGAATATAGGTTGAGAACTGAACTATCGTGGGTTCTTTATTGACCTGCAGCTGAGCTGTAAAGGACATCTAAAGATGGGAACACTGACATGATTCTTACATCTGGGCCAATTTCTTAAACCCCCTTTCTCTGCATGCAAAGCTCTCCCAAAATAATTAAATTTTATTAGCTTCCTCTTACAAAGTTCCTCATGATCACAGCTAGCACGGAGCCTGCTTGCATTTCAAAGAATGCCACAGACACTTGACTCCCATCACCTACACTCTGGTAGAGGTAAACTGAGGTCCCCAGTGTGTAGTTGCTCCATCTTCTTGGAAGTGGTTTCCATCTTTGCCTTTAAATAATCTCCCTCATTCTCCCTACAGTAAGCTGTTCTATTTATGTTGATTCTATGAACTGTTCCTCACACTTGAAAGAATATTAACACGTTATAATAAAAGGAACTGTCCCAACAGAGTGCCCCTGAACTTTCTTTTCCAGGACACTCACTGTGATCTTGAACCAGTTCCCCAGGGTTCTTTCTGGTATATTCTCTCCCATTTCTCTCTCAATAAGTTTTTTTTTTTTTTTATCTCTCCACACAGTAATATGGTTACAGACTTTCACTGCCATTTCACTCTCCTCCTGCTGCAGTGGATGTTATAAGGAGTGCTGCAGAGAAAGTGATATAGGGAGTACATAAATACTGGAAAAATCTTTACACACCCTCTCCTCTCTGATACCAAACTACAACTCAGATTGCTTATTCATAAAAACTTCTTGTTCCTCAGATTTCCAGTGAGAGATTAAAAAGAAGACTTTCAGAGTGAAGCTGTTGCATAGTACCAGGGGCTGTTTCTCACAAACTAAGCTACCTGGCCACTTACTTTCTCACTTTGTAGTTCTCTTGGCCATCTATTATCTCCACGTGCTCATTCTATTCCTAGAAAGATAAAGACAGAGTCTCTTAGTCACTGTATTCTTCATAAGTATCACCTTTTTTACAATGATCCTCAAAAATACTGCAAGCTTCCTTCCATACTTGAGAGACAAGCATCATCATCACCGTATTCTGAACAGAGGCAAAAAATTGCAAGTTTGACAACAAATCAGTGATTCACTAATCATGTCCTGCACCTAAAGCCAAAACTGTGGTAGTACAAAGTGTCAACCTATCCTGAGGGGCAGATACACAATGCCCAGAAAGGAATGTCATCTGCCTGCTAAAATAGGAGAGGCTCATCTGAGAAATGGCACACCCATGAGAGAAAGCTTGGAGGAAAAGTATAATGAAGAAAAAGAGGAAGAAACTTTGTTAAAATGCTTTGACATATGGAACTGTTTTATAGAGAAAAGAAGTATATGACTGCTAGATCAGGAAGGTATTTAAATCTTCAGGTCTCTCTTAACAACTACAGGGGTCAATACTTCAGAGGCAACTTCTCTCATCCTTCCCTATCCAATGAGCAGAGTGACCCCACTAACAATCTGCAAGTTGTAATTTTTGCCATTTTTTTACAAGCTTTACAGTTAGGTAAGAATGATGGAGCATTTTAAAGTGACTCCCCTCCCTCCAATTTTACTCTCATCCCTATTCTGTTTGAAATATTAAAGGTAAGCTTTCTTTCTCCCAGTCACAAATATCTTCAGCTTTCTTTTGTCAGTTCTTCATATCAAGGGACTGAAAGGTGACTAGCAAAGAAACATCAAGTGTCATTTCTAAGTATTTAGGCGTCAGGCCGGGTACGGTGGCTCATGCCTGTAAGCTTCAGCCTATGAAGCGGCCGGGGCTAGGGATCGCGGTTCGAGTCCCGCCTGGGACCCGAAGCGAGACCTAGTTCCAAAAAAAAAAAATAGCTGGGTGTGGTGGCGTGCGCCTGTCATCCCAGCTACCTGGGAAGCTAAGGCTGGGGATCGCTTGAGTCTGTGGTACCCCGGGCAATGAGAGCCTGCGGTTCCATGGGCAAAAATAGCGAGACCTAGTCTCAAAAAAAAAAAAAAGTAGGCGTTCTTCCTTTTTCCTAATACAGACTTATAATTTGACTCCATAATAGAGAACATCCTTTATGTGATTAAAATTATTTTCAAAGGTATTGAGGTATGCTTCGTGGACTCAGAGATGACTTATCTTGGTGACTCTTACATAGACACTCGGATAGAAAAATGCATACTCTGCTGCTGTAGGTGGAATGTTCTCTTTGTTTTATGTACATGCTATTAGTTCCATGTTACTCAGATCAATGCCCTGCTGCTGTTGCCTCTGAAAATCAGATTGATTCTGGGAGGGTGAAGGTTGAAGGCCCCAACCACAATTATGGACCTGAGTATTTCTCTTTTCAGCTTTATCAGATTCTGCTTCCTGTACTTTGAAGCTCTATTGTTTGGTGCCTTATACATTTAGGATTGCTATATCTCTTGCTTCAATGAACCTTTTACATTATGTGATGCCTCCTTTTGTCCCTTATTAGTAGCTGATACTGAGATTGCGTGATTGGCTCTTATCATGCGTTAATCCAGTCTGTCCTGACTTGTGTATGTCATTTTTCATTGTTGCTTATCTTAAAGTTCTCTCACTGGCATATCACCTGTGAACCATCATCATTATCCCTGCTAAACCCTCCCCCAATTTTGCTCTCCTTCCACACCCTCCCTGATGTATGCTTCAGTTCTGTTCCCATTTTGTCAGTTTTAACTTTTTCTTGACCTTTGGTATGATTTCTTTATATCGCACATATAAGTGAGACCATCCAGTATCTATTTTTTTCTTTCAAGCTTATTTTGGTCAGCGTAATTCATTTTAACTCCATACATGTTGCTGCAAATGACATGAGTTTGTCTTTTTTGATCACCAAATAATATTCCATTGTGTAAATATACCACAATCTTTGATCTATTAGTCTGTTTTGTGGCATTTGGGTTGTTTCCATAATTGTGCTATTGAAAATAGTGCTGCGAAAAACATAGGAGTCCAGGTTTCCTTTTATATTAGTGTTTTGGTGTCCTTTGGGTAGATTCCCAGAAGTGGAATCACCGGATCAAATGGTCGGTCCATTTTCAGTAGTTTGAGTGCTCTCCATAGTAGTTGGACCAGTTTGCATGGGGATGAATATATTTTAACTATGAAAAAAACAACATTTAAATGTAAACACAAATGTTTATTTAATGACTTGTATTCATTTAGTACTTCTTGAAGATTTTTAAAAATGTGTCCACCTACAATTTTGCATAATATGCTTTCTGAATGAAATTCACTAGTTTTATCCACAACAACAAAAGAAAGTTGTTTTTGAAAGAATATTTTATTTATTTATTTTAATTACCTATTATCTATTTTTCTTACATTGTTGTATACCCAAGATCTCCCACCACCATAAGGCACCAAAGAAGCAATGTGTAGAAGTAGAGGAGGAAAATCTGAAGGAAATAATGTCTGGTTGGCCAGATTCAGTCATTTAGAGACCCCAGTAGAAAAAGATGGGATTAGCCCACCTCAAAAGCACTTAGAAAAGCTCTTGTGCTGCACAGTGTATGTAAGAAATAAATTTTGGATCTTCACATAATGGCCACTGTCATTTATTTGCTTAAAAAAGATCAAATTCTATTTCAAAATTTTCCACCCCCGTCTCAAAGAATCAAGGGGGAGATAGAAATGGAGATGACATTTGAAATCATCTATAAAAATGGCACCCAGAAGTCCCTGGAGTCCTAATAACAATATGAACAGAGGAGCCCACTAGAAGGCACAAACCACAGGGTGATAGACAAGGGCACCATATGGCCAGGGGACGAGGAAGGGGAGCTGTCACCCAACTTGTGGCAGAGGTCCACAAACTTTGATGTCCAGTCTAGAACGAACTTCTCAAATAAACTTGCGATGTCACCTGGCTCCCTCAAGCCAACACGCATTGTGGGACTTAAAGTTGATGAAAAGTTTGGGATCTGATTCTAAACCTCCTCAAAGCTCCACCTGAGCCAGGCACAGGTCATATTCTCAAGAGCTTCTAAACTTTCTGATTGCTCCTTAAATCGAGTTAGAATTCTGGAGCTGTCCACACACCTAAAGTGCAGCTCGTTGTACACAACCTCAGGATGGGGGAGGGGTCATCATACAACATTAAGGTTCATGGAATCCGCAATTATAGGCCCTACCTGACTGCTGGATCCTTCCGCAGCTGTGACCACATTCTGGCGTGATTCAAGTGGTCTCAGGGTTCAGAACTTCTCCATCTTTATGTAACGTAAAGAATTGCGCCGCACAGGGGAAAAAAAAAAAGCTCAGTGTGAGACAACTGACAAAAGCATGTCACATGACCATAAGATATGCATGGCCACTGATGACTGGTACATATAGACATCTCATGACTGTAAAGGTTCTTACCGCTGCGTGCTGCGGTATCACGTGGTATCACGTGGGCTGACGCATGCAAGAGTGGGTCCCTAACCTTTCATCTTTGGTGGTATAAGATGGTTGACTCTGATGAAAGGTCACAGGAACATGTTTGATCACAGGATCCATGTGACCCTCAGAACAGATCACCTGTGTGAGACTGAAGCTTTCTTGAACCATGATCTAAGGACCACCTGACAGGAAGAATCCACACGTCATGAGCCAGTTACAGGACTCTATGTTGGTGTAGTGCCTTGAAGATCTGGGTCTGCTACCTGACCATGGCAGCCACAGGTTGGGAAAGAGCCTTTGAGCTCAGTCATTAGGAGTCCACGGTGCAGACATGACCACATGATGGCAGTGTCTCATACGCTGCACCCAAAACCTTAGGAACCCACCGTGCTAAGCGCTCAGCCACTGAGAGATAGTAGACTGCTATCACAGTCAGATTGTTCCCATCTGCATGTTTCACAAGCCTTTTCAGATACTTGGAGATCGGAGAGTGCTCATATTCCTGGCCACTCCTGAGATTGAGATTGTGGTGTTTCTGGGTGAACTTGTTCCACAAACACTTGTCAAGTTCCTGTCTCCATCTCTGCATTATCAACTCATTTTTTGCGTGCTATTTTTTTATTATACAAGCAATTTAATTCATAACAATTAACTAAGTCCTTCCAAATTAATTAGGCTAATCATTGTCATGATTGAGGGGATACTTTAAAAGCCTACCCAGCGGCTATAGCTAAGTTTTGTTGATCTGAGTCTAAGTGAAATTGAAGCAAACCCTCTGTCTTTCCTTGTTCATGTGAAAAGTTGCATATGATTGTTATGTGTTAAGTACTTTAAATGCTAACTCATGTAATAGTGACTACTGTTAGGGAGTAGGTTATTGCCACTACTCCTTTTTTCACAAAGGAGAATCTTGAAGCACAGACTTGTTGAGCCACTTGCTAGGAAATGGCAAGCCAAGCTTGACCCCAGGCTGTATGGTTCTAGACTTCCTCTTTTGATCATCCACGTGGTTCTCCAAAGGAAATTAAAATTAATTCGGTGATACTACTTCAGACTAACTGGAAAAGTGGTTCTTTCTTTTCAGTTAGATCATCGAAGAACTCCTTGAAATGCCATTTCAATCATCTCAAGTACTTCCAGGAATGAGAAGGAGTTAAAGAAAGTTGAGGCTACAAAGTTGTTTAATTAAGGCTCACACTCTTTTTAGTATGTAATGATAATTATTAATTGATAAAACTTTAATGTCTATAAGAGTTGGTGTAATATACTGGGTGTTGTTTGAAAGTATGTCCTTTAAATAAGCACCAGAAGAGAATTATTGCAATTTAAATACCATAGCTTACTATTTCCTGATTTAATAAACTGGAGATGAGTCAAATCTGAATTTAATATTACTTTATTGATATCTTTCTAGAAAAGACAGGAAAGGAGAGCATGAATACACTATGCAACTTTATTATGTTAGTTTTATGAGTGATGCACTCTCCACTTGCCCAAAATGGCCCCAATTATGAGAACTCCTATTGCTACTTTGTAAGGAAACTGAAACTGCATACCCAAAATAAATTGGATTTGGTTTTCTTTGCTCACCAGCCTAGGCAAAGTCAAAACTATATAAGCAGTGGAACTATTTAGCTCTGCCTCAGAAATGTGACATGACTACATAGATAAGCTGAAACAATTCAAAACACCAAAATGTTGTACCATGGTTAAATGTGAATACACTTATGCAGAAAGACTGTGTTTGTGCCTCTAAAATTAGTGACGGAAGTTGAGATTCTTTGCAGTGACTATTTCTGCAAGTTGGTGCTACCTAAATAATTTTGGGAATTTATTTTTCAGGTGCATGTAACTGCAGGTTTAGAAACAGAGCCCCCTGATGCAGTCATGACTGCATTGAAACTCCAAGGTGGAGTTCAGGGCTGCCTAGTCACAGGGAGGAATCTGGCATCAAGACCTGATGTCTGTCCCTGCCCTCCTTCTGTAGTCACCTGCAGGTAGGCAGATCCACAGTCTGAGACACAGCGTAATGATATCTAGTGCAAATAGACTCAGCTGACTGAGACATACATAGATTGAGAGTGATTGAGGTGGATTTGATTCTCCACAAGACGATGCCTGGAACTCTCATTATCACTTGTCTTCCGAAGTCAGATTTTCTGCTGTTACAACTGGTAGTCACATTCTTTATTCTACCTCTGAGATGATTACCAGGAGGCCTGCATCATTAAAAAAAAAGATTTAGTTGTATTTATGGAGGTCTGTCAGATGTCTCAAGTGTGCAGTGGAGGAGTTATCCTGAAAATGAACATATGTATGAACACAATGCATATGTGGTGCTTTAGCACTGAGGTTTCTTTTTAATTAAATAATTTATTTACATAGAAATTTCATATTCTTGTAGTCACTGGGGTTCACCCACCCAACCTCCTCCCTGACTGTTCCCACCCTCTCCCACTCCCCCTTGAGTTGTGTATTTCAGTTTGGTTGTTAACTTGTTTTGACTTTTCCTCATGGCTTTTTGTTTATTTTTCCTATGTCCCATATAATAGTGAAACCATTTGGTTTCTGTCTTTTTGTTTTCTCTTTTTTAAATTTAAATATATATATGTATATCTATATTTATATTATGTTGTTCCATTATTGTGTACCCTGGGGCTTTCCCACTTCACTAACACTTGTTAACTTGATCTTTTGTGCTCTTCACCGCCCACGTCTTCTTCCCCCTCCTCTCTAGCTACATTGTTTAGTCCCATTGGTTGTTTTCATTCTTTCTTATTTGTTTGTTTGTTTTCCCCTATATCCATTATATAAGTGAGACCATCCTGTACTTCTCTTTTTCTTTTTGACTTATTTCTGCTAATACAAGTCTTTCTAGTTCCATCCATGTTGCTGCGAATGACATGTGCTTGTCCTCCTTTCCATCGAGTATATGTACCACATTTTTTTAGTAAATCATCTGTTTTGGGGCATTTGGTTTGTTTCCAAATCTTGGCAATTGTGAACAGAGCTGCAATGAACATGCACATACAGGTTTCCGTTTGAATTAATGTTTTCATGTCCTCTGGGTAGATTCCTAGTAGTGGGATTGCTGGGTCAAATGGTAATTCCACTTTCAATTATTTGAGGGTCCTCCATGCCATTTTCCATAGTGGCTGGACCAGTTTGCACTCCCACCAGCAGGGTAAGAGAGTTCCTTTTTCTCTACATCTGCACCAACACTTCTTGTTGTCCATTTTATTTATATGGGCCATTCTTAATGGTGTAAGATGGTATCTCAGTGTGGTTTTAATTTGCATTTCCCTGATTATTAGTGATGTGGAGCATTTTTTCATATGCCTATTTGCCATCTGTATCTCCTCTTTGGTGAAGTGTCTTTTTAGTTCTTCTCCCCATTTTTTGACTGGGATTTTTGCTTTGTTTTTGTTGAGCTGTAGGAGCTCTTTGTGGATCTTTGTTATCAGACCCTTGTCACTTGTCTGGAGGGCAGAAATTTTCTCCCAGTTGGTTGGGTTTCTTTTTGTTTTATTTATTGTCTCTTTTGCTGAACAGAAAATTTTTAGTTTGCTATAGTCCCAGCTGTTTATATTTTCCTTCATTTTTTTGCAGGCCATAGTTGTTTCCCCAAATTTCTGAGGTGAAATTCATGAAGGGTTTTGCCCAGGTTTTCTTCTATGTATTTTATGGTTGTAGGTCTTACTGCCAGGTCCTTTACCCATTTTGAGTTAATTTTTGTACAGGGTGTGAGGGTGTTGTCCTGGTCCATTTTTTAACAAGTTTTGATCCAGTTTTCCCAGCACCATTTACTGAAGAGGCTATCCTTGTTCCAGGGTATGTTTTTTGCCCCTTTGTCAAAGATTAGTTGACTGTATATGTGTGGTTTTATTTTTGGGTATTTGATTCTGATCCATTGGTCTGTTTGTGTGTTTTTGTACCAGTACCATGCTGTTTTAAGTACTATAGCTTTGTATTATAGTTTGAAGTCTGGAATACTAATACCTCCATTCTCTCTTCTGTTTGTCAAAAGGGTTTTGGCTATTCAGGGTCTTTGTTGTTCCATATGAATTTCAGTAATTTTTGTTCTATCTCTTTAAAATATGTCATTGGGATCTTTATTGGAATAGAATCTGTAGGTTGCCTTTGGTAGTATAGCCATTTTTATAATGATGATTTTTCTGATCCATGAGCAGGGGGTGTCTTTCCATTTTTTAACATCATCTTCTATTTCTTTTAAAAATGTTTTATAGTTTTCTTTGTATAGGTCTTTTATGTCTTTTGTTAGTTTAATTCCCAAGTATTTGATTTTCTTTGGTGCAATGGTAAATGTGGTGTTTTTTTTAATTTCTTCTTCTTCTGATTGATTCTTTGCATATATGAATGCTGTTGGTTTTTGTGTGTTGATTCTGTATCCAGCTACCTTACTGAATCAGTTTATTATTTCAATCAGTTTTTTTCTTGATTTATCTTGGTTCTCTACATAGAGTATCATATCATCTGCATATAATGATAACTTTATTTCTTTGTTCCCTATTCGGATTCCTTTTATTTCCTTCTCTTGCCTTATTGTCCTAGCTAGGACTTCCAGAACTATATTGAAAAGGAGTGGAGAGAGTGGGCATCTTTGCCTGGTTCTAGACCTTAATTGAAATGGTTTCAGTTTTTCCCCATTGAGGATGATATTTGCTGTGGGTCTGTCGTATATAACTTTTATTATGTTGAGGTATGTTCCTTTTATATCAGTTTTTTCTAGGGCTTTCATCATGAAAGGATGCTGGACTTTATCGAATGCTTTTTCTGCATCTATTGATATGATCATATGGTTTTTGTTTTTCTCTTTGTTGATGTGGTGGATTAAGTTGATTGATTTTTGGATGTTGAACCATCCCTGTGCCCCTGGGATGAATCCCACTTGTTCAAGACAGATGATCCTTTTTATTCAATGTTGAATTTGGTTTGCCAGGATTTTTAGAATTTTTGCATCTCTGTTCATTAGGGAGCTTGGTCTATAGTTCTCTTTCTTTGCACTATCTTTATTTGGTTTTGGAATTAGTGCAATATTTGCTTCATAGAAGGTATTTGGTAGCTTTCCTTCTTTCTCAATTTTTTTGAGTTTTAACAGTACCAGTGTTAGTTCCTCTTTGAAAGTTTGGTAGAATTCATTTGTGAAACCATCTGGACCTGGGCTCTTGTTTTTAGGAATAGTTCTGATGACTGCCTCAATTTCACTGCTTGTGATTGACCTGTTTAAGTTTTCTATTTCTTCTTTGTTCAATTTTGGATGACTGTATTATTCTAGGAATTTGTCCATCTCTTCCAGGTTGCTGTATTTGTTTGCATATAGATGTTCGTAGTAGTCTCTAATTATCTTTTGGATTTCTGCTGGGTCTGTTGTAATATCTCCCTTTTCATTTATGATCCTGTTTGAGTTTTCTCTCTTCTTTTCTTTGTAAGCTTTGCAAGGGGTTTGTCAATTTTATTTATTTTTTCAAAAAACCAGCTTTTGGTTTTGTTTATCTTCTCGAAGGTCTTTTTGGTTTGTATTTCATTAATCTCTGCTTTTATTTTTGTTATTTCTTGTCTTCTGCTGGGTTTTGGATTTTTTTGTTGCTCTTTTTGTAAGTCCTCAAGTTGGAAAATTAGAGTATTTCTTTGGGCTGTTTCAATTCTTTTTATTTGGGCCTGTATTGCTATGAACTTTCCTCTTAATACTGCTTTTGCTGCATCCCACACATTTTGGATCATTGTGTCATCATTGTCGTTTGCCTCCATGTAGGGTTTAATTTCATCTTTGATTTCCTTTTACCCAGCAGTGGGATTCTTTAGATAAAGCTGGTTGATCAGTGTTCTGCTTGAATGTACTAGGCAACATGTGCTGGAAACAAATTCAGATTCTTTATTTTTCTGTATTGTACTGGACATTTTAAAGGTCAGAGCTACTGCCTTTTGGGGAAGTGGCATTCTCTAACATGGAGATATGGGGAAGGGGAATTTTGTGATACTATGCAATGTTAACACTAAAGTACACAGTATGTGCAACTGATTTAGACATCCTAGGTAGTGCTGTGTTTTATAGAAAGTGTAATAAAATGTTTCTTTCTTCTTGATAAATTCATAAAGTGGTAGTAAGCATACTATCACAAACAATGGGAGAGAAGAAAAACAGTTGCCGATTGCACTCAGAGTCAACTTGCTCAAAATGTCCCCTGATGCCCCACATGATGTAAAATCTGACCTCTCTAGATACCGAGCTCATCCTTGATGACTGCCAAAGCATGGAGTATTTTTTCACAATGTAAAATTCTTTTATTCCAAGGGATGGAGAGGAATGAGGTCCTTATGAAATTGGGTCAAAATGGAGCAGAAACCGCCATTCAACAAGCCACATTTAAAATGCAACTTCTACCATCCAGGTTCCCTCAGGTTTGTACCACCTGTTCATAACAGTTGCCAGTCATAGCCAGTTTAACAACAGGGCTTATTAACTAGGGAAATTCAACAGGGTAGCAAAAACTCCTTAAAGCCACAAGTGGCTAGTTATCTTACCCCAGTCACCATTTTCATTTCCAAAGGTCCCAAATAAACATGCCCATGTTGGTGCCCCTTTGCCCCTCTAAACCTGAGCAGTAGGCACTCTGCCAAGTTCAGTCTTTCTCCAGCATCTTCTTTTCGCTTCTTCTCTCTCCAGTGTGCCACGCTGCTTTGCTTCTCCAAGACTCTTCAGACTTCTTCCACAATTGCTGATGCACAAAGCAGCTTTCCAAATCCCTGGTCATCTCTAAGTACCAGCTCACTATGCCACCTTGGCCACACTCTCCACGTCGGTCACTCTTCTGTCAGCCACCCATGGCTCTTTGCCACCACCAGCTCACTCTTTCAGGAGGCTTCTGCCTAGCCTGGTCATGCAGGCTACTCTACCCACCTGCCATTCTCATGTCTCTCCTCTCTCCAAAAGTTTGTGTCTAGTCTCTGATCCTTTCCTTTTTAATCTTTTTATTTTATTTCCCTCTAAAATCCAAAGGCTCCAATGTCCCTCTTCTTCTCCACCTGGGGTTTGCAACAAAATAAAAGTACCCTTATCCTGTTTACACCCTTAACCTTATCCTGTTTAGGCCATCTTTTACCTGTGTTTTTCAGACACAATGAATGGCATCAATGCTCAAATTTTAATACTGCCCATTTTGGGCTCCCGGCTTCACTTACAGGGTATTTGCTCTTCGGCTGTGTATTTGTGATGGTGTGACATTATGTTCATTTGAAAACACATACACATGAGGTCTCTTCAAAAATAAACATAGGTCATAGCTTCAAAAGTTACTACAAGGGAAGAATTTAAATGGTTTGGGTTGACTCATTGTCCATATAATGCAAATATGATTTCACCACACAAAATAAATCATTCTAGCTGCTTTTTGGAAAATATTTTAGAATCAGGTTTTAGACAAGGTGGTTCACTTTCATTATATTATACTTCAGTCTACTGCTGATTAAATTGTGCATGATGTATATGATATCAGTCAATTTTCTTGAGAAATAAATTGGGATTGAGTACTTTTTTGTTTTTTTTAATTTATTTTAATTTTTTCTAAATTGTTTTAAAAATAATTTATTTATATATAAAATTCACATCTCTGTGAACTCTGGGGTTCACCCCCCCTCCCTGACCATTTCCACCCTGTCCCATCCCTCCCGCCCCAGGTTGTATACTTCAATTTGGTTGTTGGCTTGTTTCGACTTTTCTTCATGGATTTTTGTTTATCTTTCCCATGTCCCATATAGTAGTGAAATCATTTGGTTTCTGTTTTTTTCTTTTTTACTTGTTTCTGCTAATATGAATTCTTCTAAGTCCATCCATGTTATCATAAAATCGTCTAATTTGTCATTTTTAGTTGATGAGTAATATTCCATTGTGTATATATGCCACAATTTTTTTCATCCAGTCATCTATTTGGGGACATTTCAGTTGCTTCCATGTCCTTGCATTATAAATAGTGCTGCAATAAACATCTGAGTATAGGTGTCCCTTTGTACCCACATTGAAGTCACCTTTGGGTAAATTCCCAGGAGAGCAATTGCTGGGTCAAATGGTAGTTCCATTTTCATTAATTTGAGGGCCCTCCATACAGCTTTCCATAGAGGTTGGAGCAGTTTACATTCCCACCAGCAGTGTAAGAGTGTCCCCTTCTCTCCACATCCTTGCCAGCACTTGTTGCCCGTGTTATGGTTGTGGGCCATTCTTACTGGTGTAAGGTGGTATCTCATTGTGGTTTTGATTTGCATCTCCCTTACTGCTAGTGATGTTGAGCAATTCTTAATGTGCCTGTTGGTCATTTATATTTCCTCTTTGGAGAAGTGTCTTTTTAGTTCTTCTCCCCATTTTATGATTAGGCTTCCTGTTTTGCTTTTGTTTAATTGTGTGAGTTCCTTGTGGATCTTTGTTATTAAACCCTTATCACTCTTGTGGAGGGCAAACATTTTTCCCATTCAGTTGGGCTTCTTTTAGTTTTTTCTGTTATCTCTTTTGTTGTACAGAAGGTTTTTAGTTTGATGTAGTTCCATCTGTTTATGTTTTCCTTCAATTTTTTGCCATCAGTAGATTTTTCCAGAAAAGGGTTTCTGAGTTGTACTTCCTGGAGGGTTTTTCCCGAGTTATTTTCTATGTATATTATGGTTTCAGGTGTGACATTTAAATCTTTTATCCACTTTGAGTTGGTTTTTGTACAAGGTGTGAGGATGTTGTCTTGGTCCATTTTTTTTTGCAGGTCTTAGTCCATTTTTCCCAGCACAATTTATTAAAGAGGCTATCTTTGTTCCAATGTAAGTTTTTCCCCCCTTTGTCAAAGATTAGTTGACTATATGTGGTTTTATTTCCAAGCACTCGATTCTGTACCATTGATCTGATTGTCTGTTTTTGTACCAATACCACACCTTTTTAGTTATTATGACTTTGTAGTATAACTTACGGTCTGGGATACTTGGCCCTCCATTCTCTCTTTTTTTTGGACAGGAGGCTTTTTGATATTCGAGGTCTTTTGTTATTCCATATGAACTTCTGTAATTGTTTTTTCTATCTCTTTAAAGAATGTCATTGGAATTTTTATAGGAATTGCATTGAATCTGTAGATTGCTTTTGGCAGGATGGCCATTTTGATGATGTCAGTTCTTCCAATCCATGAGCAGGGAATGTCTTTCCATTTCCTTATGTCTTTTTCTATCTCTTTTTGCAGTTTTTTTTAAAGTTTTCTTTGTATAGATCTTTCATGTGTTTTGCTAGGTTTATTTGTTTTTTATTTATTTGTTATTTATTTGTATTTAATTGTTTTTGGTGCAATGGTAAATAGGGATGGCTTTTTTAATTTCTTCTTCCTCTTCTTGGTTTTTTGCATATAGGGAAGCTACTGACATCTGTGTGTTGATTTTGTATTCGGCTACCTTACTGAACTGGTTTATTATTTCAAGTAGTTTTTACGTGGATTTTTTTTGGGGGGTTCTCTATATAGAGAATCATGTAATCTGCATATAATGATAGCTTCAGTTCCTCTTTTCCTATTTGTATCCCTTTTGTTTCTTTCTCTTGCCTTATTGCCCTAGCTAAGACTTCCAGTACAATGTTAAAAAGTAGTGGGGAGAGTGGGCATCCTTGCCTTGTTCCAGATCTTAATTGGAATGATTTTAATTTTTCTCCATTTAGGATGATGTTTGCCGTTGGCTTGTCATAGATTGCTTTTATTATGTTGAAGTATGATCCCTTAATCCCCATTTTTTTCAAGGACTTTTATCATGAATGGATGCTGGACTTTGTTGAATGCTTTCTCTGTATCTATTGATATGATCATGTGGTTTTTATTTTTCTCTTTGTTGATGTGGTGCATTATGTTAATTGATTTCTGGATGTTGAACCATTTGTGTCCCTAGGATAAATCCCTCTTGATCATGGTGAATAGTGCTTTTTATGCATCACTGGATTATATTTGCCAGGATTTTGTTTAAAATTTTTGCATACGTGTTCATTAGGGAAATTGGTTTATAGTTTTCTTTCTTGGTGCTGTCCTTATTTCATTTTGGTGTGAGTGTGATGTTTGCTTCATAGAATGTGTTTGGCAGTTTTCCTTCCTTCTCAATTTTTTGGAAAAGCTTTAGTAGTGCAAGTGTTATTTCATCTTTGAATATCTGGTATAATTCATTACTAAAGCCATCTGATCCTGGGCTCTTGTTTTTAGCTAGAGTTTTGATGACTGCTTCTATTTCACTGCTTGTAATTGGATTTTTAAGTTCTCTATATCTTCTTTGCTCAATTTTGGGTAGTTGTGTCTTTCTAAGAATCTGTCCATCTCATCCAGGTTGTTGCATTTATTTCCATATAGTTGTTTATAATAATCTCTTATTATCATTTGGATTTCTTTTGTATCTGCTGTAATTTCTCCTGTCTTATTTGTGATCCTGTTTATTTGAATTTTCTCTCTCCTTTGTGAGCTTTGCAAGGGGTTTATCAATTTTATTAATTTTTTTCAAAGAACCAGCTTTTGGTTTTGTTGATCTTCTGGATAGTCTTTTTGGTTTCTAGGTTATTTATTTCTTCTATTATTTTTATTATTTCTTGTCTTCTTCTGGGTGTTGGGTTTTTTTTGTTGCTCTTTTTCTAATTTTTCTATTTGGGAGATAAGGTTATTTCTTTGGTTATTTTCTTGCTTTTTGATATGGGCCTGTATTGCTATGAACCTTCCTCTTAGATATGCTTTTTTTTTCCCTTTTTCTTTATTTATATATAAATGTCACAACTTTGTAATCTCAAGGGTTTGCCCCCCCCTCCCCTCCTTTCCCCCCCTTTCCCTCCTGTTCATAGTTGAGCGCTTCATTTTGGTGCTTAGCTTGCCTTGACTTTCCTCAAGGCTTTTATTTATTTTATTTTTTTCACTATATCCCATACATTAGTGAAGCCATTTGGTTTCTGCCTTTTTCTTTATGACTTGTTTCAGCCTAATATGATTTCTTCTAAATGCATCCATGTTGTTATGAAGTTGTCAAATTTGTCATTTTTAATTGATGAGTAATACTCCATCATGTATATATACCACATTTTTTTCATCCAGTCCTCTGTTTTGGGGCATTTAGGTTGTTTCCATGACCTTGCAATTATAAATTGTGCTGCAGTAAACATCCAGGTACAGGTGTCCTTTTGTACCCACATTGAGGTCTCTTTTGGGTAGATTCCCAGAAGAGCAATTGCTGGGTCAAATGGTAGTTCCATTTTCA